>BQKZ01004257.1:39170-52556 GCA_036244855.1 Temnopleurus reevesii
ATTACCCTGGCTTTAGCCCGGCTGCCATCCGCGGCGCACTTGGCATTTCAATTTCAAGGAATAAATATTCCTGCCAGGTACTCATTCACCTCACCTGGGTTGAGTGCAGCACAATGTGGATAAATTTCTTGCTGAAGGAAATTGACGCCATGGGATTCGAACCTACGGCCCTTTATATCTATATGTATGTGTTTAAAGCTGTCCGATTTTTGTTAGCCCCGGAAATAAACTGTCAAATCTTATGTGATATTAATTGAATTAAAGTTCTGCCCATATATGTGTTTAAAATACTTCAATATATCACTGATCTCATCAGTGTCAACGAAAGCATGTTTAATTACTTAAAATCCTTCCTCCTCCCAAATATTACTTCCGCCTCCCAGGGTCCCCTCTTATGATATATTGTCTGACTCTTTTCTGTTTCCTAGCAACCACTATCGATCTGGTTAGTGAACTTATTCCCATTCAGACCAACTTCAGTGCGGATATGCGAAATGTTTCGGAATATGCATGAGGTCAAATTTATAAAAAAGAATAGATTATTACTTTACACTCTCTAAATGTAATTTTGATGGGTTAAAAGATCTGAATAATGTGAAAACTGAACAAAAATTAGAGCAAACGTGGCAACAATAACTATACCTGAAGTCATTCAGAGCCAAATCAAAGCCTTGAATTCTTGTGAAAATACACCTCTCAGAGATGCCAATCTTTCTAGAATATACATGAGGTCAAAATTAGAATATGAATAACTTAACAGCTGAACAAAAATGAGAGCCAGCATGGTTACAATAACCACACTTTTAGCCTTTCACTTTTAATGAAAACCTTGGACTACTACTTCTCTTGCACCTTCTCTCCGAATTAATAAATGAATAAAGATAAATGATAAATAAATGAAATAAATAAATATGAAAAAACACCTAAGAATAAAGATTGCATATTCCGTAACACTGAGCTTTTTTTTCTCGTTGAACACCCGTTGAATCACCATCAACAAATTACTAGCCATATCAGACTATAGTCTGCTCAAATTTGTTCCATCAGGCAGGATTGTTTTTGTCCAAGAGTTGATTCAGTGACTTAGTAAGCATGCTACATGCACAAATTTTAAAAGTTGAGCAAATTCAAGCAAAACTTTAACATTTGACCGAAACTTATCAATTTACATGAAAAATCATGATTGATTTATATGATGGAAATATCCTTTGTTAAATTTATTGTCCAATGCATTTCAAACAATTGTTGACCATTTCATCTGATTTTTCTGCCTTTAATCAATATAATATTCTTTTTTGCAGAAGTCCCACGGTCTTTAACATAAAAAGATATTATTTTTATTCTATGTTGTTTCGCCATTTTATTCACCAGTGAGTTTTTCTTCAAAGTAGTCTCCTTTCTGTATGTGATGAACACCCGGTGAAGACTTATCAGACTACCTTTTACTACCTTGATCCAATCTAAGGGTTTTCACCGGCGGTAGTCTGAATGAGGCATTGGTGGTGGCGAGAGAGGAGAAAAACTATGCCGTCCCCATCAATATTGAATTAAGATTAAGAATTTGATTCAAGCAAATTGAAATGATGTGTAACCAAGCCGCGAGAGTTCCAGGTCGGGCTTCGTTTTTTTTTCCAGGGTCGGTTGTCCCGGGGACCACCACGCCAGGCAATTTGGCAAATAAAAACAAAGTTGGGAGTGGAGAAAGTGTCTGTCATTGGATAGATGAAGTGGTTTTTATTTGAGGGTTGGAGAGACAGAGGGTCTTGGGGTTTGGCAGGATGAAAGATGGGGGGGTGGCTTTGGAATATTGCCAGTGCACTGTGAAGATGGGACTGGTATTTTAGCACCAGAAGTGTATAGCTATGACACTAAAAGTGTTTATTTTCTTGTACTTTACCCTTATATTGCTACCTGTGTAAGTCTTCTATCAATATAAAAGCGATTTCAAATTTAATTAAGTTTCAAGTACACGAACTTAGAATCAGAATTAATATGACAGATTTACTTTTTTCTTTCTTTTTATTCCAACAGCTCATAGCTCATTTCATCAATTTTTCCTTTCTTCTTTATCTTTATCTTTATTATTCTTTCCCTCATCCTTCCTACTTCCCCTTAAATGCCAACCAATTCTTCCTATTACTAATCAGATATTCGCATACAGGTGTAGCATTTAGGGTCTGGCAGCTGAGACACTTTTTATGGTGTTTTTGTTGTATTTGTTGTTGATGTTGCATTGTTATTGTTTGTTTTCTTCTTTTTCGCTGCCCTCTTTCATATTCTATTTTCTCTTCTTCTTCTTCTTCTTCTTCTTCTTCTTCTTCTTCTTCTTCTTCTTCTTCTTCTTCTTCTTCTCCTTCTTCTTCTTCTTCTTTCTAAATGACTTCTCCTTCTTCTTCATCATCACCTTCTTCTTCTTCTTCTTCTTCTCCTTCTTCTTCTTCTTCTTCTTCTTCTTCTTCCTCCTCTTCTTCTTCTTCTTCTTCTTCCTCTTCCTCTTCTTCTTCTTCTGCTTCTTCTTCTTCTTCTTCTTCATCTGCATCTTGTGTCTCTTTTAAAGACAAAAAGAACATTAACCAATTACGAGATGCAGGTTTATATGAATATAAATGCATTCTTTACAGTGTAAATCAACAAGTACCAATTAAGCCTAACCAAGGAACCCAAATTCTTTTCAAATACTTCCACCAAATCAAAGGCAACATTTTTGCAGTTTAGAATGCAGAATTGAAATAAATATGCAGGATAAACCATAAAGGGGGAAGAAAATCTCAAAATTGATTCCCGATTTGCTCGCGCTGACATGAAGGAAGATTGGATAGTGAGCCTTGATTAATGAAGCTAAAATATAGTTGGATTGCGGTCCAATCAAATGTTCAGGGGCCCCCTCAAAGTCAATCATTGATTTGTTTGCAGACTTAGGGCTCATTTGCAGATGGGACCCGCCGCCACAAAATAGAAAACAAGTCGCATGCCAGATGATGCTGTAGGATTGCAGTTGCAATGAATTTTGGGTTACTTGGGTGCAGTGAGCAAGCTAATGCTCCGGTCACATAGGACTCCGGAAGCAACACGATTCACCCCCGACTCTTTGTTAATTCACAGTTAACTGCCTCAGAACAACGAGTCGGGATGAATCGTGTTGCTTCCGGAGTCCTATGTGACCGAGGCTTAACATTTTAGCATAAAGATATTTTCTTAGTTTTGGGACCAATGTTTTTACTTTTTAGCGATGTTTGAACACAAGGGAATGTGAATCGTACAATGTGGATGATTAGCTCAGCCCACACCATGATATAAGTAAATCTACAAAAAAAAGCTTATACCGTGTACGCTAACACAAAAATAATTTTGTTGATTTTATACATTTCCATTCACATATGAATGTTGTTCATGCTTTTTTTTTTAAGCAACACTGCGAAATAGTACAATAATGCTTGTACCTTTACTTTTCTTTTCAACATTTGATAGAAGCATAACACATATTCCACAATAAATGTTAGTATTATTTCTCCAGTATGGTTTTATATCTATAGGGTTGAGAGAACCAACGGGGTGGAAAATGTTACAAAGTTTACCCCAGCCTGATTGGTAGAATAATGTAACTCCACAGGTGTAATGCCTTATGGAATAACCGAACTTTTTTGAAAAAAAGGAAAGGAAAGAATGTAGTTTAGAGGTGCGTATCATTCAAATTTGAATATTTACGCCAGAAGAAGAAGAGAGGAAGAGGATTGCCATCTTAAAGACGGTATGTGACCAGGCTTCGAACCCACAGGCAGGAACTAACCCAAGTCTATGACTGTCTAGAACAGCTTGATTTTAGACGCGCGCCACAACGCCTCAGTCGTGTTTTAATTCTTTTATCTGGAAATACTTCTTTAATTCTTTTATCTGGAATAGAGAGACAAAGCTTTCATGTATGATGATAAATATTCCTCCAAAATTAAAAAAAATGAAACTGTGAGCCTGTCACACTTGTAATCAGTACTTTCTATTTCCTTGGATGTAGATGTTAATATCTAACTGTCAATTTTGACAGTGATTCATACAAAGTGAACAAAGAAATTAGCGAAAGTAAACAATTAAAAGTTTGTACCTTCACAAAAGCTCAAGCAGAGAAAAAAAGTAGCTTTCATGTTATTCACCAACAGGATATACACATGAGGTTGTGAAAAAAATCACAGCACACTGAAGGGATTCGAACCTGTGACCTCTCGGTTACTAGATGCGTACCATAACCACTAGACCACAAGAGTGTCTGAGTAATCAGGTTCTTATTTTGATATACAATAAGCAGAGGAAGTTCATCAGTTGGGTAGGAATCATAATTGAATAAATTCTCTATTTACAAGGTATACACACAAATCTCTGTGTTAGGTGCCACACAGGGGTCTGTAACCTAAAATATGCAATTAAACGTGCAATCAAAAATACTTATCAGAGGTATGTGGCAAAATGTGTACCATATGAATACAATTAATTTTTAATTAATCATATCTCTTTTATGTTACAGGCCCCCGTTCTGCATTTCTTTGTAGAATATGGAGGAAATTTTTTTGCGTGTGCTAAAGCCAGGATTTGGTTACTTGTTGCAAGTTTTGTCCTTGCTTTTCATTGTGATAATGGCATTCCATTATTGGATGCGGTATGAATGAGCTATTAGGGGTCAACGGAGGGGCAATACTGGATTGTTTTATACTGTTGCTGGGCGATACATGTGAGCTTGCCAGGGTCCCCAATTATCCTTTTATTTTGGATGTGTCTGGTATGTGTAAATGAATGCCGATGGAAACATGGGAGAAGAATATTTTTACAATTGGTAGACCTCCCAACGATTAGTGGGTTTTCGAAATTGGTGGCCGGAGGCTATTGGATGGTATATGTAGGAAATACTCTGAAATGTTTGTCCCATAATGCCAAATAGTAAAACTGAAGTACTGTATTCACGAAGATAATGTTCCTGTTTGGCCCCGGTCACAGAGAGGCTCGGAAGCAACACGATTCAACACGACTCTTTGTTGATTTACAGTTATCTGCCTCAGAACAAAGAGTCGTGTTGAATCGTGTTGCTTCCGGGGCCCTAGGACCGGGGCTTTTCATCTCGTATCTATATTGAAATTACAGGCCTATAAATGAATGATAAACTGATATAATAATAATGAACGGCTTTTATATAGCGCTTATCAACTCTTTATGAAGAATTCTCTACAATTGCAGCATTATTACCCTGGCTTTAGCGCACTAAGCGTTTCAAGGAATAAATATTCCTACCAGGTACCCACTCACCTCACCTGGGTTGAGTGCAGCACAATGTGGATGAATTTCTTGCTGAAGGAAAGTAACGCCATAGGTGGGACTCGAACCTACGACCCTCTGGTTGAAAAGCGAGTGTCATGACCACTACACCACGGGTATCTTTCATTGCACTATTATACTTACTTGTTTTCTACCATCCACAAGCCTCCATTCAACAAATTCACAAATTTCAAATGCCCTCTTTTGTGATTTGAGAGGGATGATGAAGATAATGATGATGATGATGATGATGATGACGATGATGATCATGATGATGATGATCATGATGATGATGATCATGATCATGATGATGATCATGATGATCATGATGATGATGGACTCTTATATCGCGCCGGTCTCCATCTCAGTTGGGCACTCAAGAATAAGATATTTCATCTTTCTAAAAGTTTTTGTTTGATTTTATAAGTTTTCATGATGGTGGTACTACACATTGCTATGGAAATCATTTTCCTCCTTTTTTTTGGCAGTACATCTTCCTTATTTTTCAGTCTGAAATTTTGGGAGGTCTGAATTTGTCTGAATTTTGCAGACTGTGGAATGATGTCAAGACATTTGCGCTGATGGAAAAAAAATCAACATACACAACCACAATTCAAATTAGTAAACCTTGGAGCTAGTCATGACCCATACAATATTCTGAACTACAAATGCAATCCTTATCTCAACACTCGTCCTAACCATAAGTCTCTTGACAAATTAGGACTTTAGTAAATGTCACTGGAGCAAGTGTCGTCAAATGATTATTACAGTATACACAATTTTTTGTAACCAACCATGTAAAGTAAATGACAATAATTATTGTTACAAGCATTTCATTTTTAGCATCAATTAAAATTTGTGTTTATATATTGTCTAATTTTTTAAAGAGTTAGATGTTAAAGGAACTTATTGTCATCCTACAACCATAAATAAACAAATATAAAACATGCAGTATTGTATCAAAACTACTCATGAGAAATTTATAATCAATTAAGATGTTCTCTAATCTCAATATTGCTGATATCATCATCAATTAACACTTGAATTCTAATAGTGATGAATAGGCAACACTGAATTTTAATGTCTCAAAGCAGAAAAAATATCAGCCAGGTTGTTTTCACCTTGGATAAAATCTTTTCAATTATTTCACACATTATTCAATTTCTCAACAGGGAATGGTATCTAGAATGTGCAATAATACAAAAAATAACTGTTTTAAAGAGAATTTTTTATTTCTATCCACCAACATTCCCTCCCACGCTCCATATCTGCAACAGGATTGGATCTCCCGAACCACCATAAATCATAAAGGCTATTAGTCGGCACCCAGCAAAGCCCCCCAATCATACTACAGCATCATCAACCCCGATCCCCTTTGCTCTAAATGATACTCAATTCATGTTCCAATTATCTCTGATTTATGCTGAGCCGCCCTATTTTTCATACTTCTCTTCCATCTTTCAATAAGACGAGTATATATCTTGTAAATTGAAGAAGAGGAAGAGGTATTATTGCTTTCTTGGGGTGACAAGCAATTTTTGTATTTATGAAGAAGAATGGGAATGAGGAATAGTATTTTTGTGATATCTTCATTGAATTATTGATCAAAATGTTTCTAATGATGTCATTAAATTAAGTTGAAGATATGAATCAGTTGTAATTTAGGACTTAATTATGTTCGTCCATTTTGGGAGTTCTTAGAGGAAAGTTGTAGAGAAAGTTGTAGAGGGAAGTGTGTTTATGAAGTATGTGAAAATGACACTGAGGGAGAGAGGGATAAAGTGAGAGACTGGGATGAAAAATCATTCCCTGGGTGTCATGTTTTAAGCCAGATTTCATCTCCATCAGGACATCAAACACCATGTTGGATGCTATAACATTGCTGATGTATTAAGGTGAGAAAATAGAATAGTTGGGAGACGATGAGGAGAAGATGGGGAAGGAAAGAGGGAAGAGTGAGAAGAAAGAGGGAGGAGGGAGAAAGAGGAAAGAGGGTGAAAAAGGATGGAAGAGGCAGAAGAAAGAGGGTAGAGGGGGAAAAGTGGAAGAGGGAGAAAAAAAGGAGGGGAGAGGAGGAGGAGATGGAAGGTGCAGGCAGAAGAGAGAAGGTAAAAGAGTGAGAAAGTGAGAGAGACATCAAAGGAGATAGATACAAATAAATGAGGGACAGTTAGAAATAGGAGTGAAAAATCACTCGCTTGGTGTCATGTTTTAAGCCAGATTTCATCTCCATCAAGGACCTCAAACACCATGATGAATGCGTTGGTAATCAACCAGTTATATTTTTGATGATGTATTCAGGAGAGAAAATAGAATAGGAGGATGAGATGGGAGGTGCAGACAGAAGAGAGAGGGTCAGAGATTTAGGAACAAGAGAGTAAGAGAGAGCGAGAGAGAGAGAGAGCGAGCGAGAGAGAGAGAGAGAGAGAGAGAAAGAGAGAGAGAGAGAGAGAAGGAGATAGATAGATAAATGAGAGAGACAGGATCAGGAGTGAAAAATCACTCCCTAGGTGTCATGAATTGAGCCAGATTTCAGCTTCGTTAGGGACTTTAAACATCATGTTGAAAGTGTCAGTAATCTGGTAATCAACCAGTTATAATATTGATGATGGAATAGGATATGATTGAGGATGGAGAGACGATGGATAAGAAAGACGAAAGAGGGTGAGAGGATGATCAGACAGAAAATGTAGGCAGGAGAGAGAGGGTTAGAGAGTTCGATAGATAGATAGAGAGAAAGACAGTAAGGGAGATAGATAAATGAGAGAGAAAGGGATCGGGAGTGAAAAATCACTCCCTAGGTGTCATGTATTGAGCCAGATTTTATCTCCATGGCGGACATCAAACATCATGTTGAATGTATCAGTAATCAACCAGTTATAACATTGATGATGGAATAGGATAGTTTGGAGAGGACGGATGATGAAGGAGAAGAAAGCTGAAAAGAGGAGATGAGGATGGGGTGAAACGTGCGGGCAGGAGTGAGAGAGGAAGAGAGAAAAAATGAGAGAAAGAGTAAGGAAGAGGATGCATGTAAGGTACATGCAGAAGAGAGTGGATAAAAGATTTAGCAAAAGATTTAGCAAAAGATTTAGCAAAAGAGAGAGAGTGTGTCAATAAGGGAGACCCTCTGATGAAAAAATTGGATAGTTGAAAGGGGAGAAAAGGGAGAAGAAGGAGGGAAAGAGGAGGATGAGGTGGAAGATGTGGACAAAAAAAAGATGGTAGGAGAGTTAGAAAGAGGGAGAGACAGTGAAGAAGATAGATAGATAAATGAGAAAGACGGGATGAGGGGTGAAAAATCGCTCCATGGGTGTCATGTATTGAGCCAGATTTAAAAACCTTCAGGGAAAAACAACACCATGTTGAATGAGTAAGTAATCAACCAGTTTAACATTGATGATGTATTTGTATTCATGTGGGAAAAGCTTGCTTTCATGGAAATTGGGATACCAGTAGTTGAGAGATGAAGGGGGTAAGAAAGATGGAGAGGAAAGCATAGAAAGGGGGATATGAGGATGGGATGGAAATTGCGAGCAGTAGAGACTGAAAAAGAGTGAGAGAAAGACAGTAAAAAAGAAAGATTAGGTCGGAATGAGAGACGGGGTTGGAAAATCACATCCTTCGTCAAGTTTTAGCATGATTCCGGCTGTTTTAGTAATCTTGCCAAACCTGCTTTAGTAATCTTGCCAAACCTTCTTTAGCAACCACCTGTACATGTATATTAAAACCACCTGCCAACAAAGACTTCATTTCTTGATTCCTTAGAAACCAATTTGTGTGTAAATGAACCTGTCTGTAGAGACCACCTGCTGTAAAAGACCCCATTTTGTGTCTCCCTTGGGTGGTCTTTATAGACAGGTTTGACTGTACATGCATCCAGTACTATGTTGACTGCTCTTGAATGGGATAGTAATAATGATAATATACCGTACTTATAAAGTGCATATCACACACTTGTCTCTATGCGCTGATTAAGAGAGATGAAAAGAGAAACAATAGTATGAATATGAATGAGTGGACAGAAAAGAAAATTGAGGGAAAATGGAAGAGGGGGAGGAAGAAGAGGAGGGGATAGAAGGAATTGGCGGAAGTGGGCGTGAAAAGAGTGGGAGGATGAGAGAGTGAGAGACAGAGACAGAGAGAGACAGACAGACAGGCAGACAGACAGACAGACAGACAGATGGAGAAGGAACATGATATTACAGAAGCTATTGGCTGGAGAGAGAGTGTGATAGGAAAAGGGAAAAAGAATATAAAATAGCCAGTGATTGAGATAAAAGAAATGGAAGAGGAGGGGAGTGAATCTGCAAAATACAGAGGGATGGTGATACAGAGTCTATGAGAGCATTTTTTCTTGAATGGCACCAACCTGTATAACTCCTTTTCCAAGAGGAGCCAGTGCACACCCGTTGCTAAATTTATCCCCCACCCCCAACTTGCTCATTTTGTACTTTGTACTTATGACTACATACAAAATAAGTGCTTTTATGATTCATATACCATTCTTTCATCTATATCATACGCAGTAAATATCAACCATTTTTTATTTTATTTCGACTAATTAATCGATCTCCCACCATAATGTGGGGGTGGGATTAATGCCAGCCATACAAAAAATCTAGGTCTGAATGTTTTGGGGCACACATCAAAGCAATTTATCTGATTGTGGACCTCGTTCTACCCACGCCTCACCTAAATGGAAAAGGCCAATGTACTATTTAGGCAAACACGGGCAAATGCACTGAAATAATGAAGCATTATCTCTCTCGAAAGATGCGAGGAGGTAAAAAATTCGGGAAACTCGCACAAATATACGAGATGATTTGATACATAAAAAGAAGTGGGGTGTGAAAAAAGGCCTGTGGAGTGGTATTTGATGACATTATAAGGATGAAGAAATTGAGGAGAGAGGGTATATGAAAAGGAAATGCCAGAATGATTTGAACTTATTTACTGTGCTTTTCAGAAAAGTAGATCACAACGCTCATGGGGCTTTCAAAAGAGCACTTACAATCTGGTAATGTCTGAGTAAGCCGCACTGGTTATTAAGAAAATGTGTTCTGCATCCTAAAATGCTCTGATTGATACACAAATAAGCTCTATTTTGCAGATTTTGGTAATCTGTGAACACAATTTTGTATATTAACTAATGGTCATTACACCTATATACTGTGTATTTCATATTGTATTTTGTTTCAAGGGTTTACCATTTCTTTTGAAAAATCTAGAAAACACATTGTATTGTATAATGAAACTAAATTCAATAGATTTAAACTCACATTATGGAGCAAAATTTTGTTTAAAATTACTATTATTGTTATATGCAATTGCTTATTCAAGGAATTGAATAACGAAATATACAATTTTTTAACCTTCCAGTATATTATTTTGTGTGAGAGAATAAAGCGAGGAAATAAGATGAAATAGAAAAAATAAAAAGTGATCATGCAAAAGAATTTTGTGAAAAAAATCATGCAAAAACAGCCAAGATTAAAGTAGAAATAATGATTTGTATTTTTTTTCTTTGCGATGATAATTTTGATAAGAATTCAGTGATATTTTGCTACCTTCAAACTTCTAAAATCAAAAAGGCAGAGTTAGATTCACAGGAAATGGGTTAAAGTTTCACAGTGCATTTTTTCTTCTATATAATCATATTTAATGTGAAAGGCCACCCGGCAATTTGGGATCGTGGAGATACTGCTGAAACTATACTAAAGGTAGTCCAGACTCTGGCCGTTTTTTTTTTTTATCTTTCCCCTCTCCCTCTCTTGCACTTCTCCTATTCATCCATTCAACCCCACGAACCCCATTCAACCCCACGGTCCCCTCAGATTCAATGCCCGGCTAAAAAAAAATGAGCGGATGCCACGGTCTTGACTACTGGGGGCGTTTTTACTGGTTATCAGATAAGTCACGTAAATAGTCCAGGCAGTGGACTATACTAAAGAGTGACACTAGACCTTTATGGGTTAAGAAATGAACAGAAAATGTTTAGAGTTTGGAGAACATTAGAATCATCATAGGAGAGACAAAGTGATAAAGTGTGAGAAAGAGAGGTATAATGGAAAGACAAATACAACGTGGTATAACAAAGAAAACATAATTTTTTTAGAGCATGTTTCAGAGTGAGTGCACTAAAAAATATATAAATTTAGGGTTTTATTGCATGATTACTCCAAATCTTATATAAATCCTAACTTTATGTATTTTCAGCTGAAGATGAAGTGCATTCACTCTGAAACATGTTCTCATTAAAAAAGGTTATGTTTTCTTCATTATACTATTATTGAAAATTACATTGTGTTGTTCTTGTGAAAGAAATCATGGTATAGAGAGATAAAATATGGATGAAACAGAGAGAAAAGGAGCAGAAATAGGTAGACGTGGATACAGGCAGAGAGACAGATGTAGATATAAACGGATGGGAGTAGTGTAAATTCAGAAATGCTAACCAATAGCACACAATAGTCACAAAATATGTTTCACAACTTTACAATGTAGATAATTGTATGGCAGTTAATGATTATAGCTCAAATAATTCTAAATTCTGTGTTTCAGAGACAGGTATAAAACTGTTACTGAAGATCACAAATACAGGGTTCGAAAAAGGATTTCATCAGAGCATCATATACAAGGTAATTTTGAAGAAGGGCACTTTTCTGGAAAACAATATAAATCTGTAGGAAATAAAAATAGGGCACATAGGGCAATTGCTTTAGCTTGCCTTATGCTAATTCAAGCCCTGCAAATGATGATAGTAATCTTTATTAATTATTTACTGACAGAACACAATTTTTATAAAGCTAATACATCTATGGAGGAGGGTCGAAAGTATAACAAGCATGCAATAATTAGAAGATATGAAGAACAAGATAACAAGGTATGAATTCCTTGAAATGCAAAAGTGCCTCACAAGGAGCAAATGCTAATGTCAGGGTTATAGTATACTGTATTAAGTGTAGAGTGCAATAGAGACTTTTCACAGAGTTAGGTAACGTTACATAAGGACTGCATGTCATTGTTTTATAATTATTATTATAGCATCATATTCAGATATAGAAGTACAACAGTCCTTAATCTTTCTTTAATGATTTTGGAATGGATTTTGTAAAGCTAATGTAATAAATTGTTTTAAAAGGAAAAAGAGAGATGGAGGCGGAGCATGAGGATAATGGGGGAAGTGAATAGTGTAGATTCATGGCACCAGCATAGCATTAGAACAAGGCCGTAAAAACCTTTGACAAGCATGGCTCTGCATGTGTCCAATTTGCGATCTTAATGAAAAAGCAAGGCCCCCTGTCCCACTCACCGTTTCCAATTCATTGAAAATATGTTCAAAACCGTTAATTGGAGTGGATCGTCCAATAGCGCCACCAATTATGCACGGATGCAATGCTCTAGATTGACTGCGTGGGTACCGAGCTTGCATCCTCGTAAAACTCTGATAATTCTGTGAAAATCCACGGGGCTAGTAAATCATTGTCGTTGCCGATTTAATGAAAATGGAAGTGTGCTAATAGTGGAGAGGGAGAAGGTGATTCGAAACTGCTGCCTTTTTTTAAGGACATTGTTACGGTTTGATAATTTGCCTGTTAATAAATAGAGACTGTTTTGATTGCCATGGCTTTGTTCCTAATGTACTGCCTCTTTACCAAATCTAATCGTTGCAATAATTATTTTAATTTGAGCTAAGTACTGACCCATGAATTCCTTTCAATTACTACATGAGATTTCTATTTATTGGAAGGATTATTAACTGCTCTTTGTTCCCATTGTCCTTGTCTATGGATAATGGTGAAAAACCAAGTACATCAGTTTTACGATTCTAAATTATCTATTGTTCATAATCATTGAGCACACGAGAATGCTTTTATATGTGCAAATCAAGAATGAGCAAAACCTATGATTTAAATTAATACCAGTAATTTCAACTTATGCTGAACATACAACAGGTGTATAAGTAAGCTGCAAGAGCCTTAAGTATTGTTCATACTATCTAAATAAGTGAATTTTTCATTGAAATTTGAAAACAATGAATCTTTTCTGAGTAAATTTCAAATGGTATTCATTTGTGACTTAATAAGT
>BQKZ01004258.1:4364-19925 GCA_036244855.1 Temnopleurus reevesii
CCCCCCCCCCCCCCCCGCCCCCTATGATCTCAAAATCATTCCGCCCCTCCTAGTGGAAGTGTGGTTGAAATCCTATGAAGTCGCTTTCCTGCTAACGGACCACAGAGGAAGTCATTCAGTCACAATATGAGATTTGTTAGGTTTCACTGATACTTAGCGCTCGTTGATATCCTTTGTGTAAGGATACAAGATAATTGATCCCAAGGATTATTACTGTTTAGGTTACATCTCACTGTATATTGATCAACAAACAAAAAGTACCAATCGAAACTGATCCTGTATATATATATGAGGTTATACATTTTTTTCAATTTGGAAAAAAATATTGATGTATGATCTAGATTATTTCATGCAGAAAATGAAATTCCTTTAGCACTTAGAGAAATTTCTTTTAAGCGCTATATAAATACAGACTTATTATCATTAATCTAGTATGATAAAACACTCCCTGTTTCGAAATAATATTGTTTTGTAGTAGAGGCTTACAAGTATGTATGCTTTCTCATTCACATTTTCCCAAATTCATATTCTAGATTTTGGATTAAAATGCAACTACTTCAACTCTAACACTAATGTTAGCTCAAAACTGTGTAAATGTAATTCATTTCCTTTTTTTTCCACCTGGCTTACATAGGCCTACATTTGAGATTAGTTTTGTATAGTAAGTGCACACTTGTACTTTAAAATTTCACTCCCAATTTTTTAGTCAAATATATGAGACCCATTGTAAGAGTTTTACAACCATTTGAGACAAAAGGGAACAAGAAGGTGTATGATCTCAAGAAATATTGGCCTACTCCAATACCAAGAAATTTGAATTCCCATGACAAAAGTGCATCATCCTTATTCATCATCTAATAAAAGAATTGTGACATAATATGATCATCAATTCCGATAGTAAAAAAGGTCCATGAATACATAGGAATATCCCCCGAAATTCTTAAAAACAATTTGTACTTTAAAAATTTCAGTTGCAATTTCTCTACTCAAATATCCTACCCTTTTGTAAGAGTTTTA
Organism: Temnopleurus reevesii; assembly: GCA_036244855.1. Lineage (NCBI taxonomy): Eukaryota > Metazoa > Echinodermata > Echinoidea > Temnopleuroida > Temnopleuridae > Temnopleurus > Temnopleurus reevesii. Next base: position 5,382 of record BQKZ01004258.1, read on the forward strand.
CAACCATTTGAAAAAGAAAGGGGACAAGAAGGTGTATGATCTCAAGAAATATTGGCCTACTCAAATACCAAGAACTTTGAATTCCAATGACAAAATATAGGCCTACAAGCTTCAGTCAATTGACAGATCTTAATTACAAATGATAGAAAACAAATTACATTACAGTTAGAATGTCCAGTGAATTTAAAGGTAATATCACATTTTTCCCTCTTTAATTCATCTGATTTTTATTTCCTGCACATATCTAAACTACAAAACGTAAGATTAAATTCAACAATTGTTTATTTAATTAACAAAGAAATGATTTTTATGGATATAAAAAAACAACAAAGTTAATAAACTGAATTGAATACAAGAATACATCATACCTGATGAATCAAAAGATAAAGTTAGAAAAAAAATTAGTTCATTATGATTGGGGACTATCAGGACTCAACTTTAAAGGGAGCTCGGTGGCAAATAAGCTCCTCTAAACTGCAAGGGGCTCCTTAGAAAAGTGATAAATGAAATGATGTTCATGAAATTACAAGAAAAACTGGGCTCCATGAGACTCATACGGGTGGCTAAGGAGCCCGGCTGGCTCCCTGAACTTGAAGGAAAAATGAAGATCAAGCCCTGGCAATGAAGGTCACATCAACACATCAACTCATGCAATTCCAAAATATTGTATATAGGCCTAGTCATCATCAATCTTTTTAAGCTCTGAGAAATTGACCGTGACAAATGGTCTTAATGTTGCATAATTTGACTAAAAGTAAAACTCAATTTTGCTGCATATCCAGATAACTAAAGGTTGAACCAGTCAACAAACATAGGAGAGGAGGTCTCCGTTGTATGTGGACAAAAGTTAACCATGTATCTACCATTGTACACTTATTCATAAAATGCTTAACTGCACCTTTAAAGTTATTAATACAATTTGCAAATTATGAGATGGGGCTTTCTTGGAAAGTGAAAAGTTATTTCAGCCCCGCTTTATTCCCTAGATGTCCAATCTAATGCAATTGACAAAAGGTAATTTGAGGGGCAAACTCTGCAATAGCTCACTTTTAGATTGATTGTATCGGAACACTTGACCTCCACACAACCCTGTCAAAACTCACTAAAGTGAGAATTGCCAGTGAAGAATAGTTGAATATCGATAGATACCTGCCACAGCCATTGCTATATGGTCGTTTTCAGGGCAATATTAATCCAGTTGAGGATTCTGTGTTCTGATAGCACCCATCTCTGCATATTCTCCTGCAATGAACACGCAGGGACTGCATAGCACTCTTATATAACCCTCTGATCATGATTACCCCACTGATCGCAACTCTACGGTTACACACGCGTAATTATGGGCGAATCACTTTTGCGTTAGAAAAAATAGACCCCTAGGCAACCCATAGCAGTCCAGCTATTATGGATTAATGTTAATAGATGTGAACGAGTGATTATTTAATTATGGATATTAGTAGATGAATATATGACCTTTCTTCATCAAAAGGGGGACCCAAAAATTTTCGATTCCTGGAACTACTTGACACCTCTAAAGATAGATTCAATTTACCTCATTAGGGGTATGGAATTTATTGATGCACGACATGTTGCTATGTGAGGGGCAATTGCTAAAAAATGAGCTGGTCAAGAGGTAGTTTTGAATGCAGAATAAGAAAGCCCATAAAATTTCCTTTCCATTGCTACCAAGCACTTGTCGACCTAATCTACAGGCGATTTTATATGAATTTTTTTAAAAGGCCAAATAACACACGGGTCTATGGAGAAATAATTACGCGTGTGTACCCCTAGATATATGTGTAGAAGCGCAATCAGAGGGGTAGTGTGTGAGAGAAGGGTTTATGACGCTTTGTGGTTGAGTGCCACAGAACGTTAGTCCCTGCATGTTCAGGGCAAGGATATGTGCACAGGCATGTGCCATTAGAGCACAGAGTCCTCAACTGGACTAGAGCAATCTGTGCATATAACTTTTTTCATCATATCATAAATTCTTTTTGCTAATAAAGGGTAATCAACCACAAGATATCAACTAGATGAATCCTCGACCGTGCACGGTTGAAATTTATGCATCCGCCATCATGCAATCAGAAAGATATGTTCGGCTTGCTCGTTCCATGCCATCAGAAATCAAAAATATTTTACAAATTTTGTGCACTGCGACCTTTGACTCTGTGAACCCCAAATCTCATCAGTTCTTCCTCACATGCTTATAAAAAATTGAGCTACACACTGCAAGTTTGAAAGAAATTGGTTTAATTTTTTTCGTCATTTATTTATAACAATAACGAGCTTTATCGGGTTTTTCTGCCCAGTGACCTTTGACCCACTGAACCCAAAATCTAATCAGTTCATCCTCCATGCTTATACATACTTGAGCCAAGTTTGGTCAAAATGTGTACAGCAGTTCTGAACTTATTGCGGTAACAAGCTATTTTGGGTGATTTTTTGGCCCTGGGACCTTTGACCTTTGACCTTTGACCCCCTGAACCCAACATCTAATCACTTCATCCTCACATGCTTATACATACTTGAGCCAAGTTTGGTCAAAATCCGCCAAGCGGTTCTGAACTTATCGCGGTAACAAGGTCCGGACGGACGCACGGACAGATGGACGGACAACCTGAAAACATAATGCCTCCAGCACCACCTTACGGTGGCGGAGGCATAAAAAGCAGGCCTGGGGATTGCGGCAGGAGCAGAATGTTAAAGTTAAAGCAAAATCGGACGATCCATTTGGGAGTTTCTTTGGAAATATTCAGACAAAGGGTGTGGCTAGAAGGTTTCAATTAGTTGCAAATAAACTGCAAATCAGTTGAAAATGGTGCATTTTGATTGGTGCAAGACGATCAACTGCAACTTTCCATCAATTGCAAATTTCTAACTACATCCCCCATATCTGACAATAAAGGAAAAGTTTCCATTTTAACATCTATCACTTGGTCAGATACGGACCCTCAATTGAAAAAAAGCAAATGATCTACCACAAAGCCCTATTTTCAAGGACAGACTCATTGCCCTTTTGCAAAGGTCAAGTTAAACAAGATGGACCTTCTGACCATGGAATCTGACCAGAAAGGACTTCAGACAAAGATCACCCCAATCGATCAATTGTAGTCTACTAAACCATATATCTCATCTCTGTACTCCTTTTTCATTTTTTTATTTTTTCATCTCTTATATATTCATAATCTACTGGTTATTCAAATACATGGATGCACAAAAAAAAAACTAATCAATATATTAATGTTAGCATAACAAAATCATTACAGCAAAATGTACATCTAGACGATTAAAAAGGCAACTAACAATAAAACATGATCTGGCAATAAACAGTCTAACCTGCTTTAGTGGTCACCTGTCTTTAGTGGCCACCTAAAATGTTTCTTTGTAGATGAAAAGATGTGTTATGGAATCTGTCTATGGAGGTCACCTGTCCACAATGGTCCCTTTTTCTGTTTCCCTTTCGGCGGCTACTATAGATACGTTTGACTGTACTGTGTACAGAGGTGATGTAAAAAGAATAATAAAATCTATTTTTTGTAGATCATCAGTATATTAAATCTTTGAAGAATAGATTTGAATTATTCAAATATAATGACGTTTGAGGCAATATATTGATATTTGACACAATACAATCAAACCTGTTTAAAGTGGCCACCCAAGGGAAACAGAAAAAGTAGTCACCGTAGACAGGTGTCCTCTCTAGACAGGGTCTATAACACAAGTCTTCATCTGGAGGGAACCAATTAAGATGGCCACTATAGACAGGTGGCTGCTATTAACAGCTCGCTGCGAACACTGGTGTGAATATATTATATTTTTCAAGATAGCAGAGATTCAAAGAGACGCCAGGTGATATGAAGGACTTTGTAAATGTAAAGACCTCCAGGGACAGACAAAGAATGACCAAAGAAAATTTTTTTAAGAAAAAAAGGTTTGTTTGATAAAAAAAAAAAAGACTGTTTAACTGCACCTGCCCAATCATGAATACAATAGATAGGAACAGCTCTCCAAACAAGAAGAACAAGATATCACCTAAACCTCTAAAATTATCCGTTTATCTGTCACACACTCAACTGAACTTTGAGATTGATCTACCAATTCAAGAGGAAAACAGCGCCCATTCATCACAAAGATCTCCAGGCTTTGTTTTGCTTCCCTAATTTCAACGGGTTAAGTAGACTAGTGCAGACAACAAAACAAATCTGCTTGATAGAGTTTCATTGTCGCTCATCAGTGAGGCTAGACAAGGGGGCGGGGCTTGCTGGAGGTCAACTGGCCAATCACAAAGTGCCTTGTAGTGCTGCTTGAATTCATTGCCTTTGTTCCCTGGCTGGGTTTTAGTCTCAGCTGCAATCAAACAAGGTTGGCTATCACTCATCTCTTTGTGGTTTGCTAAAAAGCTTGTAACTATTTATATATTTATACCATTGTTTACCGTTATCTCCACTAACAGACATCTTTGTTGTGAATATGTTTATTGGATGTGTTTTACACTAAGCTTCTTGACCCAATTAATAGCCAATAAATTACACAGGATGAGCAATAATTCATTTATATTGTTGGTGAACTATTATTTTTTATATATTCCTATGTGTTAAAATTTCCAGGTAGTAATGTAGTTATAAACAAACTCTACACTCTTAGAAAATTCATATAAAATGGTCGATATATGGTGTATTATTATTGTTATTATCTATTATTATTATTATTATTATTATTATTATTATTATTATTATTATTATTATTATTATTATTATCATTATCATTATTATTATTATTATTATTATCATCATCATCATCATTATTATTATTATCATCATCATTATTAGTAGTATTATAATCATTATTATTGTTGTTGTTATTATTATTATTATCATCATCATCATTTTTATTATCATTATCATATTTCAGGTCAGTATTATGCATAAAAATAATTGTAATGAGGAATTCACATAAAAATTGAGAATTTAATGTGTAGGCCTATAGATTAAAACAAGATAATTCAAGGTCTTAACAAAAATAAACCATATCCCTTTAAACATGGAAGTTTCACAGGCCATTTGAACTATGTGTTATCATTTTACAGAGTTTAACCTGAAGCTACTGTTCGGTGCTTGTCTTCCCCTCCCCCCCCCCCAAAAAAAAATAGAAAGAAGTGTCGCGCAGTCACCCCTCCAACAGGCCAAGCAAAAGCGCCAGACATGAACATTTCTCTTCCTTTATTATTCTTCAAGAGAAATCCATTAATCCTACTGAAGGCATATATTTTATCGGCTTTAATAAAATGAAAAAGACAGTTTGTGGGTATCACTCCATGCAAGCCACTATGCAGATTAGACCCATAGGCCTACAGTGTTCATCCGATTGGTAGAAATTGATTATCAAATAGTAAATTTTTCATCGCACAATTATTTTTAAAATTTTTAGACAAAATGATTTTGCAATGAAGAACTTTTATTCATCGATATTAATAGGCATATTTTAATAAACATATAATATGCTTTCCTTGAATTTGCAAGTTGTAAACCCTTTCATACATACTATTCCTCACAATTCCCTGATTAAAACCAAATTTGGCATTTATGACCCCAAGCCCACTTTTGATGGAACCAGTTCCTGTGTAGACAATATAAATGTAACCTATCTATGAAGACAGACATATCCTGGTTTGGGCAGGGCCATTTTGCAAAGTTGTCACCTTTGACCTTTGTTCTGTTGTTGTGTACATAATATCATGGGAAAGGAAGTTACTTTAGTATTATATCTCATTTTTAACGACAACCATCATAAATATATCAGACAAGAATAGTTTCCCCTTAGCTGATTCACGCCTACATGGAACCCCCCCCCCCCCCCCCCCCCCCCAAAAAAAAAATGTTCAAATGCTCTCTAATGCCATTTTAAGGAAAAAAAGCATTGGGCGGTAGGACTATGTTTTTTTTTTTTTTTTCGAACACAATTTTAACAATCCATGGGGAAAATATGGTTTAAACAGAGATCAAGAGCCATAGAACATCTTAAAATAGGGGTGTAGGCCTATTGGCTATAACAAGTAGGCCTAAATAATTGCTATCACTTCCAAGTAGGCATACAAAAATAATTGTTTTGTTGCCATCAAATTTTGGAAAAATAGCATCGGTTGGTCACAAGAAGGGTTTTTGAAAAATTATGTTGGTTAAATGTTGCGAAAAGTTACAAGGCCCTTGGGAGTAAAGGGCCAAAGAACATCCTGAACATGTCTATTTAGGCTGCATTTCGCATGATTTTACCGTGATTTTTTTTAAAATATGAGTCAAACTACCCCCCCCCCCTCAAAAAAAAACTTCGAAATTCAGAATTAAAGGAAGATAAGAGAGTGAAAAATTTTGGTTTATGAGAGAGAAAAGTGAAACTAAATATGAAGCCCATTTGTCACTTTGGATGTATTTCCAGCACTAGGTTAGAGTTCATGGTCTATTGGTATTCCAATCAGACGAACAAAGATTTCCATTCATCTCGGCCTGATGGAAGCCACCATAGATCAAATCGGATAGCACTCCGTCACACTGACACACCTCAACAGGTGACATTTGTCATTGGCGTATTGCCATGGTGATAGCTACTTTACAAGATGCCCAAAATCTCAAAAGGAATGAACTCTGCCACATCAAATAACTATCACCTCTGAGGATCCCGTCAATGAATTGGCTTTTCTGATAATGGTTGGGGTAAACCACATTGTCATGTGCGAACGAATAATAGGTAAAACACAAATCTTTTGGTTGCCCTCGAATGCCATTTTATTCAAATATCAACGGTCGGTTAGAATTTTTTTTCATTCGTTAAATTTTCTATACACTATTCACACAATTCATTGAAGGAGAATAACGGTTAAAAGGGAGCGAAAATCCCCAAAAAACATCTGAAAATTACTTTTCAGGTTTTATTTCCCATGTTTATCAGTAACTTTACTGTGATTTTTTTTTTAAATTTGAAAGTAGAATAATTTAAAAAAAATATGGTCGGTCAGTTGAGGGAAACCAAGCAATTTTTTTTGCCTACAAATAACAAATACCTAAATAAAACAGTATTGAACAAATAGAAACAACGGCAATATCATGTGAATTTCACCCAAACATCTGAAAATTACTTCATTCAACGGGATCTAGATGTAAGTCATCTAGTTGCCCTATCGAAGGGGGTAAAATAAAAGTCTCCTTGCCCTAGCCAACTACGATGCCCTAACCCACTTTCACTATCTAAATGTACCCAAATCCTTCACCTCTATCCTCCTTTCCATGTATAGCCTAACTTAAAGGGGAACTTCACTCGGACATTGATGCATTCTCAGTGGATGAAGAAAAATACAATGATCAAGCTGTGAAAATTTGAGCAAAATCCAACAATCCATTCAAAAGTTATGAATTTTCAAAGTTTTGATTTAAACCCCTCATGGGCTCCTTAGATTGGCAACATAGAGGCACAAAATGGCAACCAACATGGAAAACTCTCCATTCACTTTGTACACAGAATTTCACATTTTCTTCTTTTTCTAGAAAATTTGACAACAAATCAATAACATTCATTCCGGAATGCATGCAGAATCAAAATGTTCATATCATACTTGATGAGAAAAGTAAAATTTTGTCTACTTTTCTAGAAAAGGAAGAAAATGTGAAATTATGTGTACAAAGTGAATGGAGAGTTATCCATGTTGTCAGCCATTTTGTGCCTGTACGTTGCCAATTTGAGAAGCCCATGACGGGTGTAAATTAAAACCTTGAAAATTCATAACTTTTGTATGGATTGTCGGATTTTGCTCAAATTTTCACAGATTGACCATTGTATTTTTCTTCATCCACTGAGCGCACATCAATGTCTGGGTGAAGTTCCCCTTTAAGCATTCTAAGCAAGTCACACAGAGTGAGTCACATTTGCAATATGAAATTTAGGATTCTCAAAATCCAATCCATACCTTTTTTGTAGAAATTCTAATGAATATTCTCACCGCAAAATATATCATAAAATGTCTTGGGTAAAAGAATGCATGATATATCTTTTTCAGTTTAAAGTCCACTTTTAAAGACAAAAACTTACAATTCACTAGTGATATTGGGTGAATCTCATGAGAACGATATATGTAATGCAAGTTAAATTATTTTGCTTATCTGATTTCACTATAAATCTGGCGGCAATAGGATCATAGAAATCACTAGACCATATCAAATAGAAAAAAGGTTGCCACTGTAGACAGGTGACCTCTATACACAGATTCAATAACATACATTTTAATTTTGGAGGGAAGAGACAGGTGGACGTGAAGACAGATTTGATTGTATTCTTACCATTCATAGGGGGTGTTATTCAAAATCAACTGCAAATCAACTGTAACTTTGCAAATTGTATCACACATTTTCATTCATGCATGGTATGCATACATGAAACAATGATTTTGATTGGCACGTTCCGATCAACTGCAAGTTGCGATCAATTGCAACTTTTGAACAACACCCTTTATAACCCTTGATAACAGGTAGCAAAATATTCTGTTTTGTATGATGGGGTCACATTAATTCGTATCCTTTTACTAGAGCATTTTTGGATTGTGGTACTTAGCACAATATATCTCCTAAAATACAAAATTATTTTTTAAAATCTTGGCACAAAATTAAACTAGATATTTCAGGCTTCAAATATTTCCAAAAATAAAATTAATCCACGAAAGAATCACGGAGATATCGCGATATCAAAATTCGATTGACGAAACTATCGCATCGCTCCATGCTGGAAAATGGCGAGAATTGTCAACAAAGAACAAACTGTGTCATATTAATTCGCAGGCCCCGTTTCGAACAAGATTTTCCATAAAATTGCTTCCATCTAAGATGCAAAATTTACAGTAGCTTGACCACAAAATATCAAGGAATCGAATGGTATGTCTGCTTACTTACAAATTTGATGATTTCTGTCTGAAAATTGGAAGGATTCACTTCAGTGTCGCGAGACCCGTGTTTTTCTGCAAATGCAAGCAAATCTGCCGATCTTTTGGCAATATTTTCATTGTTTTTGGTCCTTTTGCTAAGAAAATTTCCAATTTAGGCAAATAAACAACGCTCTTTACGATGGTGATGTCAGATTTGCAATATTTCATCGATTTTGTAGAAATTCATAAGATGTACGAATTAATATGATGCGCAAATTAATGTGACAGCACCATACTGTGAATGCACCTTTGAAGAAAAGCATCCTGTTTTTTGCTCTTTGACCTCCATATTTAGTTGAAGGAAGAGAAAAATAAAATTAGGAAAAAGTTAGTTCCAACAAAGGTTTCCATTCAAGCACCAAATGGACCCACTGAATCCCAAAAGTGGAACCGAAATCCCTCTGGAATTTGACCACTTGCACTTCTGAATGCAACCATTATAGTTTTGATTCGAGAGCGGAAGGTCATGAAACTGGATCGGTTCCATTCCAGACAGATCTGATTTGCTTCTGGTCAATTTGAAGCAATCAAGCAGGAAACATGCTGTTATATCAGAATATAATATGATCATCACAACTAAACATAAGAAATCAAACGCACTTGTTAAATAATTACTGTTGTAAGAATTCGACCACTTGCGCTTCAAACAAGCATTCTGAATGTGACCATTATAGTTTTGATTCGAGAGGGGAAGGTCATGAAACGGATTCGGTTCCATTCCAGACAGATCTGATATGCTTCTGGTCAATTTGAAAGTGTTTATGGTTTGAAGCAATCAGGCAGTAAACATGCTGTCAGAATATTTATAGGCAAACAAGATAATATGATCATCACAACTAAACATCGGAAATCAAATACGCTTATTGAATAATTATGGAAAATGAAACTTTAGTAAGAAAGTGAGAATATGAAAAAACTATTAATCGATGCAGATTCAGTAATACTATTTTTGGCATTCACATTTGGTACTAGGAGAGAGAGAGTAGTTCCTGTGACAATGCTCTTTCCTATAGGTTTGTGAAACCTAGAAATGGAAAATTTAATATTTTTTTTTTCAATTAAGCAATTTTGGCTTCACCCAAAACAGACAACCAATAAAAACAGCTGGCATGTTAATTTACTCATGCAAACTTGTTTTTATTGGTTGGTTGGCAATGAAACTTAGTATTATCAATGAACCTTAACTGAAAATAGAAATACCTCAATGATCTCCAGTGCTGTAAAAAAAATCATAGAGTAAATGCTATTCATAGGAAAATAGGAAATTGATGAAGGCCTACAGAATGAATGAAGAGTTGTCTGTCTTGACATCATTTTCTGCCAAAATTGCAAACTCAAGTATCCCTATCCAAGAATTGAAAAACTTTTGAATGAATTTTCAAACTTTGCTCTGTTTGAGACTAGAAACCAACCTTTGCTATCTGACATCTTGGAAGGATCTGTCATCAAAGACATCCCTCTGGTCATGATCTTGTCAACTTTCATCCACTCTGATTTACAACCTAAACTGACCTCAGCCGGAGATGATAATACACAGCCAACTCCTAAAGGGTAGGATGGGACTGCAGAGGAGGACTACAGGTCAACTTCGTAGTCTATCCTTGGACAGACCCGAACCTAACAATATAAACTGACTTTTCACATAACCATTGAAATTAGGGAGCAAAACAAAGCTTGGAGATCTTCATGATAAATTGTCGCTGTTTTCCTACTGAGTTGGGAGATCAATCTCAAAGTTCACAGATGGGACATAACCAAGTCCGAAAAGGTAGGATGGGACTTAAAAAGGAGGACTACAGGTCAACTTGGAAGTCGATCTATGAACAAACCCCAACCCTTATCCACTCTGATTTACAACCTTAAAATGACCTAAAAGAAGATGAGAAGATGCAGCCAAATCCTAAAGGACCAGCTTGGACTTAGCATCCCACCCTTGAAAAATATTGTTTGGTTGTTCAAGGAAATGTTGGAGTAAGTTCGTGGAGGACAAATAAAATTATTTTATCATCTTAGCCTAGAACTTTTAAAAAAGGAAGTAGCTAGGACTACAGGTCAACTTAGACCCAGTTCAAACCTAGTTTTCTAAGGGGCTTCAACTAACCTTGTTTTGAAAGCAGGTTCCGAAGGCCAGTTGTGTCCCCTTTCAGATTAGAGACCCGCGAAATGGATTTTCACGCCTACTTTTAGCTCATTTCATGTAAAGGGGTTATGTTGCTATCATGATGGACAAACAGCTGGGTTCAAATACCTCCAGCACGATCTTCATGTATGTGTATTAAGTGTGTACATTTCTTTGTTCCTGAATTGTCTCAAGCACAGCACAGCAGAATCAGCTAGATGCTCAAGGTATTCAGGGTGAAATTTACAACTGAAGGCTGCTTTATAAGAGTCTTCTAACTACTGGCTGAACTGCACGGTTCCTGGTCCAGAATATCTACCTCGTAGAGTAAATTTCCAAGCCAGTTTGGAAATCCACTTTTTTGACCACTTGTCCCATTCAGACTTGCCATTTAAGTAGTTTCTGTTAAAGCGGTTTAACTACACATACCGGTATCTAAATGATGTCTACATCTACAGGCCAAACAAACAAGTCTAATTTGCTTTACTCCCAAACAATATTTTTTGAGGTATCAAAAATTGTATCAAGAGAGAAACAATGGGGAAGAGAATCATGGAACAAAGATGGAAATGATGCACAGGTTAAATTAATTCAGATACAACATAACTACTAAAAAGTGAAAATGTTTGCATTCAGCTTGGGTATTATATCCAACTACCCACCCTTGCAAGCTGTTGAATATCAATCCACTTGTCCGCTTGAATAAGGCAAGTGAAATGCTGTAAGGGCAAGCATTTCTCAAAGTCAGAGTGAAAGAGGGCAAGTGACCATTTTTACTGAAGTAAAATTAAAATCAATAGACTTGTGAAATAACATTTATCTCCAAAAAATGTCTTGATCCCTGTATGTATTAGCAATATTTAGCATTAGCTTCTACCGACGTAAGATGAATATGCCTGAATGAAATAAATGATGCTCCCTCATATATGAGACAATATCAATAAAGAATTCAGGCTTGCCTAGTCAGGCAAGTACTTTAAAATATTTTTGTAGAGGCCTGTTTATCTGAATAAAAGTGTTCCCAGCTTAAGTATGCAACACTTTAAACTATATGAACAGACATAAAAAATGACATTGTAGTCCCAGGCAATTCTTGGCATAAAAACAACTTATTTCATGTTTGACAGGGCTTGTTTCACAAACCTCTCCGCTTAGCAGAATACTAGCTCTCAGCCAATCAAATAAAGGGTTTACATTCGCAACCACTGATGATTTGAAAGTTTAAAGGACAATAGGGGCATTCGCACTACGAAATCAGAGTCATTTGGATTGCGCGATCCGAACATCAATGTTATTCAACCAGCGTTCGCACTAGAGAGGTGATTCAAATCGAAATCCAGATTCAGAGTCTTATAGGACTGACAGGAGCACACTTCACATATCCAACCTGGAAAATTATCGTCTTGTCTTGTCTTTCCCTATACGCCCACAATCAAAGTTGATATTACAGCATTTTAGGTGTAGATCGCGACAAGGTTAATTTCTTTCCAATTATTTCATTGTAATTAATATAACATACATGTAATTGTAATCATTATATCAATTTATTTCAAACCGTTTGCGTATCCGTTTGTACTTTTGGAATCGAAATTCACAAAATGTATGACAAATAAAGAAACACCATACGGTGAAATATTCCTTAGAAAACCAAGAAGTAAATAAAAAATCTAAATCAAAACATTTACTACACGAATGTAACCGCACAGCAGAATTCTCATAATGCGCGGTGCATATTGAGATCAATTACATTGATTTTCAAATCAACTATCACCTGACCATTTGCACTACATTCAGCGTGGTGATGTTTGCGAAAAAAATCACACCCCCAATTGTGATTTTGATCGCGATCCATATCACCTTGAGATGGTGTCCGCACTGCGAATTACTGTTGTCCGTGACTGCAGTAATTCGCTGTAGTGGGAACACGCCAAATAAGAGTTTCGATTCCCACAAACAAGTGCCTACCCTAACCACAGACATCTGAACAAGGAAACAAACATGGAAGTTTGAGAGCATTATGATCAGAGTGAACTTTAGTTAAAGTAGCGCCTGAAGAGGAAATATCGATCCAGTTATGAAATCAAAACTCACATTAATCGATATCTGTCAAGCAAAAAACTTTTAATGTCTCTTGTCATATATATTTAATAATTGAAATTCAATCATGTCAAATTGTTCTTGATAACTTGACCAATTTTTTCAGACTTTTTTAGATAAACATCAATCACAAATTAGCAAGATGGAGGATTGTTGAGCAGTAGTCCAGCATTAAAAAATTGCAAATGAGGCAAGACAAAAGTGAACTTACGAAAGTAACAGATAATGATAACTATGGCACTAGACTTGTTATTGATATTGAATGGCCGACTATAGCGGCTACCCGGGCAAATAAGACACATTGTTATCATTCTTTTTATTATCATTATTAACTCTGCTGAAGGAATATCTTTCAATGGAAGGCATAAAAAGGTAACTTATAGTTTGGATAAAATGTACTTGAATTTCGACAGAAGATGACTCAAATTACGAATAAGAAGATTCATGTATTTAACCAGGAAAGGAAAATTAGAAGTAAATTTGGTGATAATTGTTTGATTTTTGAAACAATGAACAATCGTAAGAAATTTCAAGTGTTGGACTTCAAATAGACCCCTCATCTATTTCATTTTATTTCTCAATACACCATCATACAGTTTCATAAAGATTCAGAGGGCAAGCTTTATTTGAAATGTTGGGCATATCATTTAAGCATCGATCTACAGTATTCTGCAAGTAGTGTTGACCTGATATCAACATCTTCTAACTCCTGTCAAGTTTATTACAAATTTATTACATCTCCCTGATACTAATTTTCTGACAGTACCAGATTGACCTTATTGAGGTCATATAGAGTTCATCTAAGGTCACAGATTGATCCCCTGCATTGTGGTGTAATAAGAGATGGTCAATGGGAGATATGACCAAAATAATGGTCACAGTCTCTGTGCAAACACCAGGCATCAAAATTTGACAAAGTACAATTCCCATTCAAGCTTTCAGAGAAGCTTATACATTAAAGGAACATGCATGTAGCTTCCCTATTCATTTAATCAACAGGCACGACACCTGTTCTATATATATTACTTTTGGTAAGGAGAAAAGAAGGTTTAGGGGGGTTCTAAGAGCTGCAGTTAACATTTGAATGAGAGTTGTTAGTTTGTCCACATTCTTTTTCCTCTCTTCTCATGGTGTATGTAGTCTTCAAATACAGACTAAGCCTGGTAGTTCATTATTTATCACCTTTGAGAGATCTTAAAGGGGATTGAAACCCAAAAAATATATTGACTTATTTCCGTAGGTGTACTATTTATCTATTTAATGGAATATTTTATTGTACAAGAAAAAACAGCATAAGGAGATAAATTTTCATTTTCTGAGCCAAGATTTCGTCTGCTAGCAATACCCTGGGGGCTACCATTTT
>BQKZ01004258.1:44193-69576 GCA_036244855.1 Temnopleurus reevesii
CGAGCTTAACAAGCCCAAGATATCTTGGGCTAGTTTCCAAAACAGTGAGCTAATTTGGGAAATAGCTCACTAACTCGCTCTTATTTGGTACAGTGCAGCTCGCGATAATTCAGCGACTCGGGCTAATTTATTCATTCGTTGTGTGGGAGCAGCGGAGCATGGCAGGCCCATTGACAAGCACTCTGTGCGAGTTTCTCCGCACAACAACCACATGCTTATTTCCCTAGACTGCGCATGCTCCAGGACTAGACCAAGCTCGGAGAGCGGGCTAATGCAGCTCACAATCGCGCTAAATTGAGGAAAGAGACTAAGTCCGTCAAGCTCGAGATTCCAAACTAGCTATAGTGCAGACCAAGATTGCCAATCTCGAGATTAATTGCAAAGATGGTTGATCGGACTAAAAGCTCGAGATCAAGGAAACTCACGCTAGTGCAGCGCCGGCTAATGACCAATTCTTAAACCTCAACATTTTTTTCCCCATTTCATTCAAATAAAAAAGAATCACTGTAAAATTATAGTGAAACATAACCTTAAATTGAAAGACATTAACAAATAAAACCTGAAAAATTGTTTTTCAGATGTTTTGGGGATTTTTACTCCATTCTAGATCTAGGTCTGAAATCTGTTTGGGCATCCAATTTTTAGGGGCCTCACACCTAAGGCCAAGTTAAAAACATTTTTTTTTTTTTTAGTTTCTTGTCCCCGCCCGCTTCCTTTTTTGCCGCCTCCTCCTTTTTTTGATATTTGATTTTTTTTTCAAAAACAGAAAAAAAAACAACAAATTAATTGAAATAGAAAAGGTCAAAAATGCATGTTATCTTGGTGTATTTGCTTGACACTTTATTTGCAATAACAGAAGCTTCTTACCAACACATTTTCTGTGGTTTAAATGCTGATTTGAGATATTTGTTGACTGTACATGTAGCCACAATGATAGATACAGGATGATACAAATTGCATTAATTGTCATCATCCAAGCACTGATACAGAAGACCAAAACCAACAGAGCTGTTGGGAATTTTGAAAAATATGTAAAGGTATTTATTTTAAAATAATTTTAAAATTTACAAGTTTCTCAATTAATATGATAATAATCTAGAATCTACAGGGCATAATTCTTATCAAATATTGTGAATTTTAATAGCCTAATTTGGGCATTGACACATAGAATCTTGTGAATCGAAAAGTCGCTGTATAACATTTGTATGCGCAGTGACCATCTTAGGAAAAAATATAAAATATCAAATAACAAAGTACCCCCTCCTCCTCATTTTCGAAACATCCGGCCGGCCGAGAAACCAGGATTTATTTTTTACTTGGCCTAATCTAAAATCCATTAAAGGGGAACTTCACCCAGACATTGATGTGCGCTCATTGGATGAAAAAATACAATGGTCAATTTGTGAAAATTTGAGCAAAATCTGACAATCCATTCAAAAGTTATGAACATTAAAAGTTTTGATTTATACCCCTTATGTGCTCCTCAAATTGGCAAAGTACAGGCACTGTCAACATGCATGGAGAACTCTCCATTACGTTTGTCCACAGAATTTCACATTTTCTTCTTTTTCTAGAAAAGTAGACAAAATTGTGCTTTTCTCTTCAAGTATCATATGGACATTTTGATTCTGCATGCATTTCGGAGTGAATTTTGTTGATTTATTGTCTACTTTCCTAGAAAAAGAAGAAAATGTGGAATTTTGTGCACAAAGTGAATGGAGAGTTCTCCATGTTGGCAGTCATTTTGTGCTTGTACGTTGCCAATTTAAGGAGCCAATGAGGGGTTTAAATCAAAACTTTGAAAATTCATAACTTTTGAATGGATTGTTGGATTTTGATCATTCTATTTTTCTTCATCCACTGAGAGAGTGCATCACTGTCTGTGTAAAGTTCCCCTTTAACTCTTGTAGGCTAAAATTACGCACTTATCAGATAAATTTCAACATTCCTTCGTTAGCGTTACTATGACTCATAGAAATACAAAATAACCACTTGTTTACATTATAGTTTGGACTATTTGGGGGCTAATATAGGTTTTTGAATTACAAATATTTCAATGAATGTCCGAGAACAAAGTCCAAATCTTACAAACAAATGGAGATATTCTTTACATGAGGGATGCTTTTCTGGAAAGGTAGATTTTAGGGTGCTAATGCACTTTGGTATCCAGCCAAACCTTAACCCTGATTCTAAGCCTAACCCTAATCATAACCCTAACCCTAACCCTAATGCTAACCCTAAACCTTAATCCTAACCCTAAATCCTAACCCTAAACGCTATAACATATACCCAAACTAAGGAAACTTAGGCTGGATACCAAAGTGCATTAGCGCCGATTTTAGCACCATATTCCTTCTGAGATATGGTAATACTCTCTGTTTTGGGGCAAAAGAAAAAATGATTTATTTCTGAAATTTCTTTGCCCGAAGATGTCTGTTACTTTTGATAGTCAGATTCGTCGCTGATTTCATGCAAAAAGCCAAAAACAGATCAGGTCTCAGCAATACATAGACAGGAAAATCTGACTCTCGGAGGTTTTTTTTTTAACGATTTCTGACTTTTGGTGGTGCCCCTATTGAGGAAGGATGCGTAGCCAGGCGATAGCCTCAGCGGAGCAAATCCTGATCGAAATAGACCCGTTTTATCGGTCTAAGCAATACATTACTTGTCATGCAACAGTTTGGGAACCCGTATTTTGTATGATTCAATTTAAAATCTCACCTGGAGGCTATAAAGACACTTTGGAAAGTTTTGGTAAACAGCAGACATGGTCTATCAGATTCATCTTCAAGTCTTGGCTCTACTTATTCTGCTTTCGTTGTCTTTTTTTCGGTTTTCGATTCTCTCCGCGTGTATCCGCGTGTATGGTACCACAATGGTAGTTTGGGGAATTCCCCTGTTTGATTTGGCGCGCGGAAACTAGTCTGTGGGTACAGACTCAGTTCAATTTTTCAATCCATCAAATATGTTTGATCAAACATAGAATTAATTGTTATCAAAGGAACATAACAGATGAACGTTAAAACATTTCTTTTTAATTGAGGGAACGTAATAATGATCATAACATAATTTTCGGGACGCTTTGAATATTCGTACAAATAACAACAATAATGAAAATAACTCGTTATCATAACAGAAACATCTGGATGACCACAAGCAAAAAAGATAGCATAACAGTATTAGTGAGACATAAAGAATTGTTGAGAGACCAGTAGCAATACAAATAAGCAAATCTTGAATATTAAAGCTTATAATGAGGATCATTTCTTCCCGTGTTCCAATCGTTTTCATACACATAAGCCTAGAATATGAAAACGAATGGTATGGTGTGGGCAGGTATTTTGTACAAGGGGAGCACGTTTCTCGTTCTCCACCGTCCGCTCCGCCATCCTCCCCCCCCCCCCCCCTTCCGAAAAAAGGAGAATTTGTTTAAAATTTCTAACTGAATTTTACAACATGCAAAAAGCTTCGGAATAAAATCTAACTAAAAATGAAGCCACCTCATATCGAGATAGATACATGTAGGCCTACTTGTCTTCTCACCCAAAAGCTTGCTTTGACGTTGATTTTTAAACGCACAGTTCGTAGGTTGTCATTTAATATTTCATGATTGAAATTGACCGGAAATTGTTTAATTCTAAAACCGACAGGTGTGTGGGTGATAATGTACTTCATCTTTTCCTTTCTTTCTTTATCTTTCTTTCTCTCTCTCTCTGCAGGTCGCGTGCCGGATGTTCCAGATCCCAACACATGAACAATAATAAACTTTCCCGCGCAAAACT
The DNA here is from genome assembly GCA_036244855.1 of Temnopleurus reevesii. Classification (NCBI taxonomy): domain Eukaryota; kingdom Metazoa; phylum Echinodermata; class Echinoidea; order Temnopleuroida; family Temnopleuridae; genus Temnopleurus; species Temnopleurus reevesii. The sequence continues at coordinate 47,976 of BQKZ01004258.1, forward strand.
CAAGCTCTGAGAACAATAACCATGGAGTAATGGCGCACGTGCCGACGGCGACAGACCTGGATTTAAACTTTCTTCAATCATGGTCCGATCCTTTGTACGTCGCATAATTATACTATATGCTTCGTTTGCTGACAATTAGGGTCGAAAAATGAAAGACCAACACAAAAGACTTCACAGACCGTGATACAAGGAGTCAATAGTCCAAGAAACATCTGCAAGCTTTGTTTATATTCTTATTTGAAACGATATCTATTTGCTTTTTAGAAAGATATATGGACTGGTTTTTTTTTTGTCTGTTTGTATCTTACATTAAACATTAATATTAAACTTAAGGTTATAGCTTAGAAGTTTTTAAATTGGGGGATGTGAAATATTGAGCTCCATGTTGATAGCTAAATATGGCTTCGTACTTAATCAAATATCTGATAAATCTCAGTTTTTTACTGTAGGCCTACTGTCTAAATTTCCCCAAAATCAATAAGAATTCAACTAGACTTGACAATGATCATTCAAATTGATAAAAAAATGTCAATAGAAAATACAAAAAAAAATCCTCCCAAAGCATGTACCTCAGACAATTTTTATTTATACACTAAAAATAGCATGTACCGCGACAAAGTTGACAAATGCCGTCGCGACGGCCCAAATGTTTTGACACACTCTGTACGTAGGATCGACAAAGAAAAAAGCGCGCGCCACGATCATGAAATAGTCTGTAGATCTAGGCACTTTATTTCTAGCATAATTAGTAGTAATAATTTTTAAACATGTAATACTATTTTAAAGCATAGCCATGAAACGAAAAAGGTGAAAGAAGTCATTTCTTATTCAGATATAAATCTTTTCTAAACACAGACATTCTAATAAGACCGCGACCAATAAACTTTCAAAATTGGGTCTACACATACAGACTAGTAGAAGTAACACAGCACGAATGCTGCAGTGCATGTACATTTCCACAGGTTTTCTCCAGGGTTCTTGGTGTCTATTTTTAGCGCAGCGAGCAGGGTCAAAGTAACGTTCATTTTATGTCAACAGACAAGCGCGCGATTGGTGACTCATACGGACAAAGGATTGATGCTTCACCATGCGGCTTGTGTATCGCCAATATTATCCTTATTTTGTATATCCCATTTTTACAATATCTTCATAATTGTAAGAGATATAACATTTATTTTGTTAACTTTGCTTGTAGTATTGTTGAGATTCCTTGAAAAAAAAACACCTCTGCGCTCCAATATTTCAAAAGCACATGCACACATGTACACAGAGTCTGAATACAGAAGAATAAGTATTTTTAGTTTTATAAGTAGAAGAAAAAATACAGCATATCGACATCGCTGTGTCCAAAACGGATGAAAGAACGGGGTGCTGAGCATGGGGTTTATTGCACATTTACTTTTTTTTTTTTTAAACCAAGGTATATGTATGTTGGGAGGGGGACTGTCCCAGAAGCCCCCCCCCCCCCCCCAGTACGCAAAAAAAAAAAAAAAAAAAAAAAAAAAAAAAAATACGTATGCGTCAATGCATTCCAGATTAAATTGATNCCCCCGAGAGTACGCAAAAAAAAATAACAAAACACTTAGACAAAAAACTACGTATGCGTCAATGCATTCCAGATTAAATTGATAAGCGCGTTATGAAAATAAACAAAATCCTCGCAAAGAATGAATAAAGTTGCATCAAATTTTACGCTTAGATAAAAAAGAAAATAAACTTCTAGAAAACCTAATTAAAACTATCTCTGTAAAATATTCTTGATGACTTCTTGCGAAATGACACAATCGCTAAACTAATGCAATCACAGTGATTCAACGTGAATCATACGTTTGGTATAGATGAACAAAACATCACAACATTTTTTATGAGTTGTCCACTACTCACTGCGTGGGTTTTACTATCTCTAGCTCTACGAACAAAGAACGTGAGCCACTATCTGGAAAATATTGGCGCGCTTTAGTCACTCACAGTGTGTTTCGTCCACGCTGGTTATCAGATCGGAATGTTTGTTCGCCATGCATGCTAATGAACCACTCCCTTATCTCCGCGAATCGGCCAATCAGATTGATCGTTAGAAACCGGAGGCGGTCCTTAACCGCGAGGAACGTGGATTTCTGAACGTCACTCATAACAGCCCGCGCCGAGCAATTCAACGTGCATGCCATTTGAAGACCGCGCCTGAGACGATTACTACGGAATATAACTACCGTGTGGAGATCATAGATTCTGATAAATAACGGTGCACAACCTCATGGTTCCCATAATTTTCTACCTCTTGATTTGGATATAGCATTATACTAGAATGCCCAGCACACTATTCACCACAGAAATGGATCATAATACTGATGGTTTGGAGGACCATCAAAGGGCCCTTCAGTCGTTAGCCTTCAATTTGTCCATGCTTGGACTTAGCAATGAGGATGACGGCCCGTCAGCTTTGGATGATAGGGGAAGGAAAAGCAGTAATATGACGGAATGTGTGCCCGTGCCAAGTTCGGAACATGTTGCTGAAATTGTCGGTCGACAAGGTACGAATCCCAGGATATCTACTCTATCTGTAACATCTTGAAAATTTGAGGATTTATGTTGTACCCCAGCCGTCGATGTCTTTGTTTCCCTAAAATTTCACGAAGTATTGTGTAGTAGCATCATTCGTTTCACAACGTGGTTTACGTATGGGGCCTTTGTTTGTGGCATTGGCGCGCTTGGCTGCCTCGTGCTCTCGCTATGCTTCCCACACTGCACCACACACACTCAGCCTTAGATGAAGCACATTCCATGTGCTTTGGCTTGTTGCAATTTACCTCATGTATTGCATGCATATTCTATTTGACCAGTCTACCTTATTTGGTCAGACAATTACCAGACTCGTTTTCTGAAATTTGTTGGGAATGTAGTTTCTAGATTATGCAATGTTTTTTCCTAATTAATTAATTTCATTGTTTTTTTTTATTTATTTTTATTTTACACACCCTCTTTTTTAAACTTCAATCATTCAAAATGAAAGTATAAAGCTCAATTTAATGGTAATCAGAAATGCAGATTGAATTATATAAGTTGGATAGTGATTTTAGATGAGAACAACATTTTCAGGCACTCGTATTTTCCAACATCTTTTTTTTAGGGGGGGGGGGGGGGGGCAGTCCAGAGGACTTTGCTTAAAATAATGTCTGCGGAAATATACGTCTAGATCTGTAACTCTTGGTAGGATATCGGTTTGAAATGATGCTGGGAAAAGTGATCAGAGTTTTCTACTGTCAAGACTGTTACACATAACTGTTTAGCCAACCTATTTAGTTACGGTAATGAAGGCTTTTTTTGAAGCAATAATTAAATTAGTACATGAAATAAGCCTGTGTACATGTAATGTTACTTTTGTTAGAATCTTTTGGCTGCTATCATTTAATTCTCCATTTGGACAGATATTTATTTTCTCTCGCTTTACTTTACAAAAGTAAGTAAATAACAACAGCCTCGAATATTGAATTCAGTAGTGGTGACTGAGGATAGGAAAAAATCTGAATTACCGACCAATACATAGCTGAATGAAATATTTTCTTTTTGTAATACTAGTCTAGAGAAAGCCTACTTAAATATCAAATGCCCCTCTCATGAGGAATATTAATTTGTTGAGTTTCTAGTGTTTTATAACACTTTGTTTCTTCTTCGATCTGTCCACTTTGCTATATATATTTTTTTTTTAGTTATTCAGCCAAATAAGGGGACAGTCCGACATTGCACTAGTTGAAAATAGACAGTTGTGAAATCATAAAGTTATTTATTCTGACAAACTTGCATCACAATTCACATGAAGAATAGTAGAAACTTCCACAGGCGGCTCATTTTCAGTTTTAGATCATCCATTTTTACAACCGCAGATAATAGATATTTTGCAAAGAATGATTATTGGGAAGGATCATTAAGCTAGATTGTTTAAAAAACAGACTCTGTCCATTCATTGCTTTCAATATTATTTTTTTTTACCATTGATCAGTATTGATGATGGTTCAGGTGTGATATAATTAAGATCAGCACCAGAATATGTACGGTTATCCTCTTCCCGTGCTTATATTTGTATTAGTTAAATTTGTAGATACTATTATTACATGTATGTGCACTATGAAATATATTTCCATTTTGATACCAAATGGATGTACATGTACAAGGAATAAAAATTGCACATGGTATCCATGCTTGCTAAATGAAAAATTTTGAAATTTGATCCAAAAATATGTAAGGATCGAGAAATAACTGTACAGACTGAAATTTTTGTTGATTTATATTTTTGCCAGTTTTAGACAATGATACTGTTAAGATTGTCCCCCATTGTAAATACCCATTGATTCATGTTTCAAAATGATCTTTCAAAATTTCAAAATATTCACTCTGTAATATGTAAGCCTACATGGATGTCTGAAATTCTGCCAATTCCCTTTGTTTTATCTAGGTCATGCCAAATATAAGCTTTTACAGACTTATGATTCAAGAGGTTTGAAAAGATTGAATGCTCACCACCATTGAATTTGAGAATTAAACTTGGGAATTTGCTAGAATTTTTCTCGTACATATTGACAAATGAGTGTTATTTTCTTTCTGTAAGGATAATTCGCAATTAAGTTTGAACAAGAAGTTTTCATTGGCTCTTTTTTTGTCTGCGGCCAGGAGACCTCATCATACAGGACAACATAATAAACCAAATAAATTCGACAGCTAGGCTACCAATTCCAATAATTTTCATGCAACCCTTCAGTCGTATATTACTAGGATTCGTCTGTCATAAATTCCACTGTAAAAAGCACTGAATCGTCAATGTCAATCATGGGAATTTCAAAATGACTAGTCTGAAGGATCTATGAAAGAAAATTGTGTTTATTTAGATTTCAATTAGCCCCTCGTGTTCAATGTCACACTGTTTATTCTGTAGGTATAAATATGTGGGCATGTATATTCTGAGTACTGTATGTACATGAAATATGTCATCTACATATTTAAATGTCCAGACAAATTCATTATGAAGTTGTTGATCTCCCTTAATTTTCTTGGGAGAAGGTAAATCCACAGGTTTTGGTCAAGAATGAAATCGATCTCTTTATCAACATCCTGTTCGCTTTTTGGCTCCTTGCCATTGACTAAGGCCTACACATTAGGATTTATACTGGTGCTAATTACATGTAAGTATAAAGCTGAGATTGCTCTCAAAACATGAAGTGTCAGCTATCGACAGATATCATAGCATGGTATAATCGTGCTATTATAAAAATATATAATAAAGTATCAGAAATCACATTTCCTCTTTGCTTGTGATTTAAACCATGTGTTTATTTGGGCATGTTGAAATATTTACTGAACAGAATGGGAAAAAAATGAAGAAAAAAAACTACTCTTGCCACACTGCGCACTGAAGTGAGTTCTGTTACAGAAGTCTCCAGAATTAAAAAATATGATAGCATTCATAAGACATGTATGTAAACAAGAAGTTTCCGTCTAATTTTATGAGATACAAGTTTATGAGACCAAAAGGATTTTAAGTCGAGACTTGAGAATACATGCAGTACGTCATGTATGTGTAAAAGAATGGGATTTAGGATTTTTATTTGTGTATACCCTACCACTGAAGTGAAGATAAAAACCTGAGGCTTTATTTTTTGTATGGAATTCCTCTACCCTTCATTCCTCATTAATTATTTTCCTTATTCCAAGATTATTGAATCATTTTGGAAGAGAGCGGCTTTCTACATTCTTCAATTTGCTTGACTCATTCTCCCTTGAAAAGAGCATTTTAAGATTCACTTCAATTACCAAACATCTAGAAATTATAGTCCATTTTGTGGTAGAGTGTCCCTTGACTAATTTCAATGTCTGTCCTAGAGGGAATCATTTTGTATACAAATGGTATTTTGAGATCAAAGGGTTCTGTGCTTCACCGAGCATGTATTGACACAATGCACAATAGAATGCATGGTTGATAGTGCTTGCTTGAATAGATGATGAATTCTCTCAAATGACTCAATTCAATATACACATCCACCCACTCCCATTTGAGTTTTCAATGATTTTTGTAGATTATTGAATCACTTGATGAATTTTGGTTTGGAAAGCCCCGAATCCTTTGTGTTCATGCACGAATTATTTGTATTGCAGAATCGTGATGTGTGTTGTGAATTATGATTCTAAATGATTTTTATATTTTTTTGTCTTCCCAATGTGCAGGTTGTAAGATCAAAGCGCTTAGAGCGAAGACCAACACGTACATCAAGACACCGGTTAGAGGGGAGGAGCCAGTGTTTGTGGTCACAGGAAGGAAGGAAGATGTAGCGGCGGCAAAGAGAGAGATCTTGCAGGCGGCCGAGCACTTCAGTCAGATCAGGGCAAGACGTAATCAGGGTCATTCGGGCGTTCCTCCCGGTCCACCCCCTCCAAACATCCCCGGTCAGATGACAATACAGGTCCGCGTGCCATACAGAGTCGTCGGTTTGGTCGTGGGACCGAAGGGCGCCACCATCAAGAGAATACAGCAGCAGACCAACACGTACATCGTGACCCCCAGCAGGGATAATGAGCCCGTCTTCGAAGTGACTGGACTGAAAGACAATGTCGATCAAGCCAAACAGGAGATTGAAGCTCACATCGCCATGCGCACAGGAGGTATGATCGAGTCGACGAGCCCGGAGGATGATTTTGCAAACAACGGTACCGACAGGGGGATGGTGGATGATATCAGCCTCTACAAAACCGGTCCGAGCCAGTTTACTCAACCGGTCGGCGGCACGAAGCCGATCATTCAGAGGAGCAGCAGCGACAACTACTTCTGCACAGCGAATATCACGTCAACGTTAACATCAACGACGACGACGAATGGTACTACCGACTTCAACCCTCTTGCCAATTCCTTTACCTCGACGTCAAGGGCTGCTTACAACCTCTTCAACGGCTCCTCGCCGGAGCTAGGCATGGATTCTCAAGCGTACGAGGGTCCGCTGCCCGCGACGGGAATCCCCACGCCCCAGCAGCTCTCCATGTGGCAGGATCTGACGACGGTCAACGCTAACGCCGCCTTTGGATTACCACAGACGCAGATCTCCCGGCGTAGCAGCAGCATCAGCTCGGGTAGCAACGAGCCGGCCGTCAACGGGATCAACGAGCACCCGCCAGCGAGGCGCATCCGCAGCGATCCTCTAAACGGCCTCTCGATGCTTCCAACGCCGTTGCCTTCAGCCTTCCCCGTCACGTCATCTAGCAGTACATGCAGTAGCCCGACGGATTCGATCGGTTCCGGGTCGTTGTCAGCCCAGAGCAAGAAGCAGTGTATGGTCTGTAGCGACAATGAGATTGTTGCTGCCCTGGTTCCCTGCGGCCATAATCTCTTCTGTATGGAATGTGCCAACTCGCTGATTAACAAGGAAAGTTCTCCTTGTCCTATGTGCCATGAGCCAGTCACCCAAGCCATTCGTATCCAATTCACGTAGGACTACGCCCCCGTACGATGGCTGTTATCCCCACTATAAATGTACACATTCTTGTTGAGTTTTCAACATAAATCTATATAAAGTACTCCCCTTATGAAGAGATATTTTTTCATATGAATTTTGTTATATTTCTAATTTTTAGAGGTCAACATTTTTGTCTATTTGAGTTGTGAGTGAAAGAGAGTGTTTCTTATAAAAATGCAAATATTCATTTTTTTATTTCCTGTGTATTGTGATATGTAGTTGAAGATATTATGAAGGACATGGAAGTATTTTATTCATCATACAATAATAAAGATTCTATTTCATACAATATGTCTACAGAATAAAGGTCTTATTTAATTTGAGTTTATCTGCTGGATGCTTTGTAAGAGCTTTATTTAAGAGAGAGCATTCTGCATTGTACAGTTACTTATGATACAAATGAGTATTAAAACAAAGTTTTCATTCTATCGCATATGTGACGAGTAGCCATGACACTTTCAGTTATAAAAAAAAAAAAACCATGGAAATAATGAAATATATCTAAGTATTACTTGACGTATATTTTACCCTGTGGATATTTTAAATAGCTATGACAATAGAGGTTATTTTTATTCTATTTCTAAAATGGGACAGGAACCCATATATCAGGTGCCCATGCCGATAGGCAATGCATTTATCCTACATACTCTTTATTATATTTGTACAAAAGTGAAAGATACTGTCGTATTGTAATTTATGTTTTGCCTATTTTAGTGGTTTTATTTTTAATATATTTCAAAGCCAGTTATGTATACATGTATATGTAGCTATGCTATATTTGACCAAATATTCCATTGATATGACTGACGTTTAACTGAAAATATGGACGAAGAGAGAGAGATATTTATCTCAATTTATTTTCCATAAACACCCAACCTGCATTCAGCCAAAATGTGTATTTCAGATGAAAAAAAAATTACAAAAATAAAGAGAGTTTTATTTTTTGTCAAGAAAAGTCTAATGTATAATTGCTATGTTGCCGAAGTGTTTGTGTGCTGGTTTTTGTACTTCGGAGCTTTTTTATTTTAAGAGGGAAAAAAAATCCACTGGACTGGAGAAAGATAGTGCATGATTTTTTTTTGTCTCAATGTTGACCAGTTTTTTGCCAAGTTTTCAAGATATTATGACAAAGAAATGATATAATTATATATTAAGATATAGACTTATGAAATGAAATTTTGCTATTTTTGTAGTTAAAACAAATTAAAGGTTGATTCCTTCTCTGAACTCTCTTAAAAATTTGCTGCAAGTGTATAGATATACTCATTTCCTATAGAGAGGGTGATTGAATGAATGAATACTGTACAGATGAATTATTCAATGCACTTTCTACATTTGTTTTACAAGCCAACTCCTTAATGTTAATAAATGGAGATATAACAACGCATCTGTAATTATCAACCCATTTGTGTCTTAAACGACCAACCAATAAACCTCGATACATTTTTTTATTTTTGTTAAACCCCCTATGCCGCATTTCCATGGATTTAAACTCACTTTGTACTCGAACCAGCTCTCAGTTTTTGAAAGAAAGCTAAAAAGAAGATATTGAAGTTTTTATTAACTCTTGTGTCACCTTGTGAAAGTCTTTGTGTGCGAATCGTGTGGTGTATGTGTTCTGTGTCCAAAAACGACAGATTTATTATTGTACAAGAAAATAATTATTTGTGACCAAACTGTGAAGTCTATGTGTATATTATAACTGTAAATGTTATTTTTGTTATATTATTATAAATACAGAAAATGCAATCAGTAGTAGTGAGAATATGGACAGAAAATAATCAGAGACAGACATTTTCAAAGATATTTTTTATTTACTTGTGTACATGTATGTAGGTAAAATATCTGAAGAAAGTTTGTCACACGACACATGTATAACATGGTTGAACTCTCGAAAAGGTGCAAAATATGAAATAATCCTGTAGGTTTTGTTTCGTAAGGAATGACTATTTACAGTACTGTCTGGGCATGTTATACACCAATCCAAATATGTCTTGTTACATGTTTTAGTCTTAGACCCATACATACCCTTGCCCATATATCATATATAGGCCTACTACCACTCCAATTAAAGTGCTACTTTTGTTTGAAATTTAATCGTTAGTTTTTAGTACCTCCTTTCGTACCAGAAATCAGTATTTTTTTATTATCCTTTTCCATTTTCCTATTATGTATAATTCTGAGAGAAATTTAAATGAGTAGTGCTGAACATTTATGTTTAGTTAATCTATGCAAACAAATAATGCCAGTTTTTCTTAACAAGGTTTTGCATATGTCTGAATATTTTAATTGTATTTTTCAAAGTGATAATCATTACAGAGTAACCGTTCATAGTAATGTTTGATACTCAAAGTATGATCATTTAGCCTAATAATTATTCAATTATAGAAATATGACTAGTTAATCAGATTATATAGTATTTATGGAGAAAATTTACCCAGTACTGTTTACGAATGATGACTATACAAAAAAACTATGTAAGAATTGCAACATTTAGCGGAACTGTTATCATGTGCATTACAAGTAATGTCAAACCAAATCTAATTTCAAAAGAGCTTACATATTTTTCTCTCCCTCTCTTCTGATATATTCATGTGAATTTTTCAGAGGGAGAAAGGGAAAAAATTTCTTGTTAAAAAAAGTCATATGAGATGAAAATCACTCTTGCACAAATGTCATTTTTTCTGAAATGATATCTTCAGACAAGTTTTGTCAGTGTTGTATCACCTTTTTTAAACTGTTCATGCAAAGAATTCCAGAGAAAGAATTTAAAAGTTGTGTTCAAGCAATAAAAAGCTTAAATTTGTTCAGAAATTATGCCTTCAAAAGTTTGCTTTGTCTAGCTTCAGATGTTTAGAATACCTAGAGTTGAGAAAAGATTGTGTGCTGGTGTAGTTCGCCTGTGAAGTTGTATTGGAAAGCCACCCGTTTTGCATATTTGAATGAAATGGTCAAATTCCATAACCACAACTTTCAAGGCAAATTTTGTTTACATGTGAATGGTATGTTTGTTGTTGAGAAAGATAATGAATGATTGACAGTCGAATAACTGAACCATGGATATAATGTTTGGATGCTGTGATGTATGGTTAGTGATGTAAAAATAGTGGAACCTCATTCTAATACACTGTAAGGTCATTGGATCCAGAAAGAGAGAATAATGCCTCTTTGTACTGTATAAACCAAAATTTTTGTGGTGGTTTTATTTTAGTGAACTTTGCAGTCCTAATGCGAAAATTTCCACGCAAAAATATTGGCTTATACAGTTTTACAGTGCTCTTTATAACGAGGTTCCTCTGTACGTGCCTTGTCTCTGTATGATGATTGGATGCAGTATGTGTTTTCTTGCCCTTTTTTTGAGAGCAGTGAGGTGACTTGCTTGAACAAGGAATCAAAATGTTTCAGCTTCATGCTGTAATATACGTGTACTGTAGAAAGAATACTTTCAACCTTGTCAAAGTCAGATTTGTAGGGACTGAAAAATAGGTTCGATTGAAGATGAAAATTTGCTTTTGAGGGGTGGATAAGAATTTAGTGAGAAGACGACTTGAAAAGGCCTCCGTTTAAGGCCACTTGAAAAAGGTGTGGACTATGAACAACAATTCCATGTAAACCAGAAACTTTTGCTCAAGTGTTGACATTCACTGTATTTCACTGTAAAAATACTTATGGTCATTTTTTTCTGAAGTCTCATGCATGACAGATGGTTATAAGCTTCACTCTTAAAAAGTTTCTAGTTTATACAGTAATAGTAAATTTCAAACATTGAATACAGATTCCACATGGAATCTCTTCAGACAAATCAAAATTGTTCCATTTATTAGGAGAATTTCAATGAATAACACAATGAAAAATGTGTTTGAAAAGATTTATTCTAAAAAATCACATTGACTGAGGCAATTATTCGACTAAGGACAGGTTGACTGACAGTAATCTGCTGAAGTCAAACTTCTCTTGGTCGAATAGTTGCCTGGGAAGATGTGACAGATTTTAGTGAACCCAACATTATCGACTTCGGCCGATTTAACTGCTTGTTCAGAAGTCTGCTATGAGACGGTAATTTAGATGGTTCCATGGAGCTAGCTTGGGAAACGGGTTTTCTCTGCAATATCATTTGGCTAAGGTTGACATTTTAAACAATGAACTTCTTAGTTGCTCCATTATCAACAACAATTTTAATTCCACAAAACTGGTTTCTTGAGGGGAAAAGTGATTTTCTTGAAACATACAAAGTGAAATATCATAAACTTTTTCATGCAAACCAACAACCCACATCTTTATCCCATTTCGGTTATTTAGTTGTTTTGTTTCTGTTTCAATTTATTTTGTTCATTTAGTTATTTTTTAATGGTTATTTTATAAGGACATAAGCATAGACAACATTAGCAAGATATTTTACAAACACTTCCTTATCAAAGCTCGAAGCACTTCCTCAAGTAAGGAAGTGATTATTTTGTTTGTGCGGAGACGAAAATTCCATCGTTATCTACAGTCTGTCCATTACAATCCAAGAGATAAATATTATTTGGTCATTTGAAAGACTTTGACCGTTTACACTGGGTGATGGTCAACAGATTGACCAATGCTGTGATGTCAGTTGGTGAGTAATGGAGAAAGAAACACAACAACAAAACAATCCTTGGCAATGTTTAGCACATTGTGTAAATCGGAAAGGTTGACATTGCAGATAATGGGGAATTTGCATATTGCCTTCGAAGAATTCAAACTGGGCCATGCTTTTAAGAATTTTGTGTGACTGCAGTTGAGATGAGTCAAAACAGATCTGGCATATTAGAGGTATAAAAATCTGGTTCCATCTTTTTTTAACTTTTTTTTAGCACTGCTGCAAGATTACTTCAGAAATGAATTACTTTTGATGCTGAGTTTCTATTGTACACACATGTATGAAAAACAAATGCAAAATTTCAATTTGAATCTTCACCTGATATTTTTGTTGTTGTTGATATAAAGGCTATAGTGGAAACTCAGCGTAAAAACAACTTGAATATAGCAAGGACCCTGATTTCCAACAACATTTGCTCATCTGCAAGTGATTTTGATGGTCCAAAGATACTGTTATAGGAGGATCTTACAACTTCTTGTACCGTGTGGTCAGCTTGTTTGAGAAACTGAAAATGAAAGTACACTGTTAAGATTTTCTTCGAAACAGCAAAGGATTAATAATCTGATTATGGGATGATAATCGTAGATAAAGCATTCGTTGCCACTCAACTCTGTAATTCGCATTTAATAGCTTCCAATTGGCATAATTTCAGATTCATAGGAGAAAATTATATTCGGTTAAAATGTTTGGACTGAGCAAGATTACCTCCAGAAAAAACTGATCATTCAAAATCAAAACAGTTTTTGTAATATGTATTTACACATATTAAGGGTGTTATATTTTAAATTATGTATGCATACAGGGAAACATGCATTGTAGATTGAACTATTTCCTACCCCAATTTAACAGATCTTTTCCTTTGTCCATGTTCACAGCTTTTTTTCGTGCCATGATTGTTATTTTCATCCTTTTTTTCCTTTTAACCATGTGGTTCTGGGTTTATTGTTAGCTGGGCTCTGCGGAACAAAGGAGGGGTTTTCTTTATTGCTGTTAGAAAGAGTTCAGCGATCACAATGAAAGGGAAAAGTTGGAAAAAAGGAGGAGAAAGAAAAGGAGAGGAAGAGGTGAAACTCCTGAGTGAATAAAAGCAGTGTTTGAAAAAAAGACCATGTGGTTCAATCTGCAGACAAAGAACGCCAAATCCTTTCTTTCTCTCCCTCTCTCTCTCTCACTCCACAATCTCTCTCAACACTTGGTGTACTAACAAAGGACATTGTTGCCTCTTTGTCCCCGTACAGGCGGGCAGCACACAGGCACATGCTCGCTGGCTCAATAATGTACCCATTAAATCGGTCGCAGAGTACTGGTGAACAAAGACTTGCAATCGCAGCTCTCTCTCCATTGGTATATGTTTGCATATAGAGATTGAATAAGGCAGGAGAAAGTAAAGAGAGGGAGAGGGAGAGAAAAGAGTGGCAAGACTTGAAATGACAGATTAAATTGAATGGATAGAGGAGTAATACAGAATGGGAATGCGAGAGAAAGACAGAGACAGGGAAGGAGGAAAAAAAAGATAAAGATAGAGGGAGAATAAGAATATGTGGAAAAAGAAACATAATAGGAAGAAAGAGGGAGGGAGAGAGAGAAAAAAAAGAAGGGAGAGAGAAGAAAGAGAGAGAGAGGGAGAGAGAGAGATAAGACAGAGAGAGAGTGACTCAGATGAAGGGAAATAAAGCAAAAAGTTAAAAATATAGGCTAAATAATGGTCTGATAACAAGAGAAACTGCAAAATGATTTAAAAAGTGTAAGGGGGTGGGGGTGGCTGCCAGTGGGAGACTGTTCATACCATTTTACACACTTTCATTGGCTTGTACATATCAACTGAAAAAAAGGGAGGGTGGGGAGGTGCAGCCCTCAGCCCCCCCCCCCCCCCCCCCCCCCCCCCCCACAGTCCCTGCAAGAGACCTGGAACAGAATGAAAGAAGAAGAAGAAGAAGACAAGAGAGAGAGAGAGAGAGCAGAGAAAAGCCACTTGGAGAGAGAGCGAAAGACAAGACGAGGTTTCAAGGCAATTAATGGTAAAATTTACTACACTACAAATTTGAAATATTGAAATATTGAAATATTGAAATATTGAAATGCTGCCAGATCAAATGCAAATATGAAATGTAATGCCGCACTGTATACAGCAACACAAAGGGGATATATCTCACAGCTTTTATTTCTCGAAACAGTTCGAGGTTGTTCAAATAACATGTTATGGTGGGGCTTTGTTCTGTGACATTGTGTCCTTACTAATACTCTTTTACTTGATTCAGTATAGACCTAGCCATGAGGTGAAGGATGCACAACCTTTACGCTTCATTTATATTGCATATTTCAAAGAAAATTGTTGTACAGTCAAACCTCGTTATAACAAGGTCTTTGGGACCGGAAAAAGTATCTCTTTATACCGAAATCTTGTTTTATCAGGGCCAAAATACAGTAAAATACAAAAAGATGGGACCAGGAAAACTACCGTGTTATAACGAGATCTCGTTATATCAGTGCTCTTTATAACGAGGTTGGACTGTATATTATCTATTCATCTTAGGAGTTGTATTTTTTCTTGTTATTTTGTGATTTAGATTACCATAAAACTTTACACGTTTATAGGACATCACATTGTATTGCTTGATTCTTAATGTTCACAAGATTTTGTCATAATGATAAATGATTAGAATGGATATTTATAAATCGCCACATCCACTGAAAAATATGGACAAATGAATTAAATTCAAGATGTTGACACAATAAATCACAATACCGTGGCTATACAGACTCAGTTTGCCCATATTCATCCCTATATGAACAGAATATTGATTGCTTAAGTCGATGAAGTTTAAATGAATAAATCACCAAAATTGCCAAATTTCAAATACTTCTACCATTTTGTGTTTTCTTTTGTACAAGTCTGTAGTACTACATATATCAAGATTATTATGGTGTGAATTTTAATATTTTACTTACCTGTTATCACTATAAAGCAAATAAAAAGGGCATCACAGTTGGCTCAATGGGGCTCAATGGGCCATTACACTCAATGTTCTGAGCTTTAGGAGTGATAGCAGGTAGGCAAGTCTACTTGTAGCATATAAAATACCAAAATGTAGATTGTAAGCTATGTTTACATATTTGTGTGTGTGCGTGTGTGTGTATGTGTGTGTATGTGTGTTTGCGCATGCATGCATACAGTTGTATAAATCTCGCACAGTCTAGTGTATAAACATAAAGAGAGCATCAATGTTTTGTCCCAAAATGCAGAAAGAGTGTTGTTATGATTTGCATCGAGCACTAGATGTCTAGGACAATCTAGACGGTATTGTTACATTATTTTCCCTCTATTTCGAGGAAGATTAAGCTCCATTTCTGGCTCTGTTCCAGTTTTTCCTCTGCATAATTTCTTCTTCGTCTGCAAACGACGACGATGAGTTTAGAAATAATTCCAAGTGCCACTCTCGTGTTTGTGTACTGGTTTATGAAGAAAGCAGGCAGGAATAATTGATTACATGTTGTCCTACAGTACAATCCCAAACCCTGGATGAATTTAATGCGAGAGAAAGTCATCGAGGGGCTGGCTTATAGTGCACTCTGAGCACAAGGGGCAAAGGCATCGGACAAATTAATCCACTTCCATTCAAACCTTCACCTTAGCTAGAGGCACAGACAGAAATTTCCTTCCCTCTTATGCGACAGAGAAATGTCGAACATGTCACGTCTGTTCACAGAATAAAAAGGGAAGTTAATTTCTTTGCTGTGTGAAAGCCTTTGTGAATACCTGAATGAGTGTGGTTTATTTTGTCCAATTATTTTGTCCCTTTTGCTCACAGTGAGCGTTGTATCTCTTCCAACAATCCAGTACTAAGGGGGAAAAGTTCGTTCAAGGGGTGTCTGGCACAGTAGATCTATTCCACATAATGCCAATTAAAATCTATCTTGCCATGTTTTTCTTCAGAAGCCTCTTGGAATTGCATAACTTATTTGGCTCAGTGTTAAATCTTGCAAAGTTCATTTTTACACGTGTAAAGCAATAAAGCACAAACATACTGAATTAATGTACATGCAAAGTAATAATCCACACATGATGTGGAAGCTCGGTATATTACCATGGAGACTGTGAAGATATCTATGGCATAATTGACAAGGTGCTTGGGAAAATCTGCAGTGCCTTGAAGTTGAGGCATGGTTATCAAAGAAATAAGCTTTCAAGAGCTGGGACCAGATTTCTACTTTTTTTCATTTGGAAGTTTTTTATCATATCTATTATACCAAGTTTTCACTATAAGAGAATAAAACAATGACTAATACTTTCATCTTCAGCAAGGAGATATGTTGCCTTTCCTTGAGCATATGATGCCTACAACATCAAATGATATACTGATACTGATACACATGTTTCCATACCTGTTTTGTGAATACATGTATTTTCTATTTTTGGGAGCTTTTCTTTCTTTTCTTCATCAATGTTTGGAGAAAATCGATGAAAGACTCCAATTCAAAAATCCCCACAACATCCTGTGTTGAAATACTGTTCCATGTATGTTCTTTTGGATTACATAACATTACATAACACTTTATAATCCACTTAAAATGATGGGCATCATAATTAGCAAAAGCAAAAACAAGTCATATGGTCCACTGGTTGTACTTCAAAACACACTTACTGTTTAAAATAGTTCATGATCTCGGCTTATTCACGAATTTGTTGAATTTGATTAGGTTTTTGTTGTGTGATAATCTGATTATGAGCATCATGAGGGCCAGTTGAAACTCTCTATAGACTAATCCACGTTTTCTGTTCCCTCTGTCTCTTGCTTCACCCTCTCTCATTCTTCTCCCTTTTTTTTTCTTTTTTGTATCTAACTCTCTCATCCTTCTTGCCCTTATCTCTTCCAATCTTCACTTTCTTCTTTCATACATTCACCCTTTCTTTTTATACTCTCCCTCCCCGCATCCACCCTCTCCTCTATCCCCCACTCCACATCTTCTTCACCCCCTCTCTCCAACTCTCCCCCTCTCCCCTCCCCTCTGTACCCCTATCCCTATCTTCTACCCCTCACTCTTTTCACTCTTTCCATCCCTCTTCCACCTGGAGCAAGCTGTCTCTCTCTCTCCTTCTCCCTTATCTCTTCTTCACTTGTCTTCTCTCTCGCTCTCTGCATGCCATCGACCTCCCTTTCACATCCTTCCTGGAGTAAGCATCTCTCTAATCCCATCTTATCTCTCCTTTCTCTCTCATCTACTCCCCCATCTCTCACTATATTCTATCCCTCTCTCCTCTCTCCACTCTCCCTCTCCCTCTCTCCATCTCTCCCTCTCTTTTTCCCCCACCCTCTCACACCAGTCCTGGAGCAAGCATCTCTTTCTCCCTCCACAAGTCCCTCACCGGCTCTCCAACCATCTCTTTCTCCCTCCCTCTCCCATTTCCTCCCCTTCTTCCTACCCTTCACCCAGGCTCTCTCCATCTCTCTCCGTCTCTCCCTCTCTGCCACTCTCCCTTTCTCTTTCCCCCATCCTCTCACACCTAAAGCAAGCATCTTTCTCTCTCCACTAGTCTCCCACCGGCTCTCCCACCATATCTTTCTCCCTCCCTCTCCCATTTCCTCCCCTTCTTCCTACCCTTCACCCAGGCTCTCTCCATCTCTCTCCATCTCTCCCTCTCTGCCCCTCTCCCCCTCTCTCTTTCCCTCACCCTCTCACACCTATAGCAAGCATTGATCAACATGACAGACGAGATACCCAAAATACTTGCGCTTCTCATTCAATATTCACAATCTCACCATAAACATGGATCATAAACATGGATCATAAACATGGATGATATCCGGTGGATAACCAACACCATCATAAAACTCGGAATGCAAAACATGACACAGACACATTTCTCTAATGCACAATTTGTTCCATTTTATTCCATTCATTTATTCCCTCCAAAAAGAAAAAAAAGGATTGACATACTATTTAATCAATGCAAATAAATGATGATAACAACAAAATAAGTTGGTTATGGAGGGGACTGCTAAGCTGCGCCTAATTGTCGATTGCAGCTCCCTCATAAACTGACAATGCAAAAAGTGTATCATCAGAATTAAACCTTGCTATAAACTAAATCAGATAAACAAGGCTTGATAATGGAAGCTTAAGAAACAAGACACAAGCATGATTGAAATGTGATGGTACATTCAATGGAAACTAATTAGAATGAGATCTACAAATTAATGAAACAGTTTTATCTATTCTTAGAAAAAATAAATTGAAGACCAAAATGTTATCAAAATCGGTAGAATTTTAAAGGGGACGATCTAAAAAATATTGCAACGAGGTCCTTTAAACAAGAAAGATTACGTTCCTTTAAATAGAAACCTTGTTAAATCAGGGCTAAAATACAGAATACAAAAGTTGGGGTCTCAAAAACATCACATTGTTATCTATATTGTTATACCAGTGCTATTTATATTGAGGTTGGACTATATTATCATATTAGAATTATGTCCACCTAGTGGCAACTCTATAGCATCTAGCATTTATTGAACCAAGTTGAGAGAACCATCTACTCCACCAAGTTTAAATAAATCATACAATTCTGTTTCATTTATTTATGTAATTTATTCAAGGCCTGGCAAAAATAAGATACCATAATAGACTTCACCCGGACACATCACCTGAAGCTGTCTATGGATCTATATTTACAGCTCTACAATATACATGTAATGTAATACATCAACGACGGCACTAAAAGCGCTAACAATACCAGCATATATATTTGTGACTCACAAACTTTATTGCATCCATAAATATGATACCGATATAATAACAACAACAGTTCTCATGGAAGCTTAGTTTACATAGAAGATTGAAGATTTCATTTGGAAATCTGCATTGAATACATGAAATGTATATACTATGGTAGTATTTTGTTCCTAGGGGTGGTATGATAAATGGAAGTAGAGTGTAAAATTTGCATTTTTTTTTTTAACATTAGAAATTTGAATAAATGCCAATCATGAACTTGATACGGTTTGTTTCTCATCACTATAAGCGGAATGAGGATGAAGAAAATACCTGTCAGTTTTGTCCAATAGTTAATGCATGTTCAATTATTAGGTCAGAATTTTTTATAACAAAGTCCTTGGGAGCATATTAATGCCCTTGTAATACCAGGAATCTTGATATATCAGGGCTGAAAAACAAAATAATACAAACAGCTTGGACCATAAAAATCACCTTGATAAATCAGGTAACTGGTTATATATAATGTTCTGTTTTGTAATTTTGTATTTTTCTTTTTATTGAAGTGACAAATATATTTCAATTTCAATTTCAATATCTGACCTTGTTATAACTACGTTTTACTGTACACACTAGCTACCAATGAATATATAGGAGTTCAAAAAGGTTTGATCATCTTTAAATGTTCTATATTCACATTAATAAAGGCTAATAATCACAATAAATTTGGATCAAATAACAACATTTTGAATTATGATGCAATGTTGTTAAACCATACAGTTAAAACACAGTTGAATAATTATGACAACTTGATTCTCTATTCACCAACGCAGGTATATACACAAATCTGTGTAGTAGCTGTCCGGGGCTGTGAAGAAACACTTGGTGATGAACATTAGATGATAGCCTATTACATTTGGAATGCATTGCTCAACTTGCTCTATGGTTTCATGGAAAAGTAATTTATGAGGATTATAAGCGTCAAGTTGAGATCCATCATTCTTGATCCTATTAATGATGCATGGAAGTGTAGAAAAGCTTGATGTTCGTAAAGACGTTCATAGCTCTAAGCACTACTTTACCAACGACCGGTCACCCTTTCTCAAATGGGAGTCATCATCATATATATTTACGATTACGTGAACAACTGGTGACCCTTTCTCGGATGCGATTCAGTATCAGGGATTATCATCATCGAGAGCAGGAATGGGTCACCAGTCGTTCGTAGAGTCATGACTACATCTATGAACAGCCATTTATGAAACAAAACCATGAAAGAGCAAGCAAGATTTTACCTTCAGGGTGCTACAAGAATTTTTTTCACCAGTTGCCCAGTCGGGCGACCAAGTTTTCAAATCACTTGCCCGAACAAACTTTCCTTTGCCCCAAATTGATGGCCTATGCCGATTTGTACATGTAGATGAAAAATAGAAAAAGCTGCTACTTCCCCTTTCGGGCAAGTGACAATTGTATTTACTTGCCCGACAGCTTCATTTTATTGCCCCCCGCATGCGGGCAAGTGGGTTTGTAGCGCCCTGACTTTGATCACCAGGCAAATGGACCTTTCTGCAGTAGGCCAGTTTACTAATATATTCAAATTTATGCCAGTTTCTTGCAAATAACCATAGTTACATGATATTCCTTAGACCGAATTATTAACAATCGAAGTACAATACTTGAAATCCAGTTTGCATACATTTTGTTGCTAGGCCGGGCAAGCCTACGGCAAGCTTTCAGGTCGTCAAGAACAACCTTTGTGTACAAAGAATGCATAGAATTTGCATCTATTTGTAAACCCGACTTCTCAGAAAAGATTTGTTGAACAAAGTCTGGACTCTCAAGACTAAATATCTCATTAACTCCTTTTCTAAGAAGTGGAGCGAAATTAGTCTCAAGGTTCCAACCCTATTTAAACCGCTCCACTAGTTTCACTGCTGTATATATTCAAATATATTTTTCCTGTTGGGATTGCCAGGCTAGAGGGCTCCATCACTTTTTTTTTGCCAAAAAAGAGGTACTTTTCAAGCATGTGTATCTGGCAATCGTGGAACGTCTTGAAAATTTGAGGGGCTGAAAGTGGAGGGGCTACGTGTAAAGAAAAATTGTTAACCATAGCCCCTCCACTATATGAGCCCCTCTAATTATCAAGACGTTCCGTGGTTGCCAGATATGTGTGATTGAATAGGTCTATTTTTACCAAATAGCTGCTTGATTAAAAAAACTAAGAAAACTGATCCTCAAAATACTTATGAAACAATTATTGGAATTAATTTGCAAATAAATATATAATCAATAATTAGATAGGCTTGCTATCATAACCAAGAATGTTTAAAGTGATGTCAAGGAGATGATGATCTGCTACATTATTGATGATGCATGACCGTTAAGAGAACATCATTGACATTTAATATACAGGAAGATACTAGATTATTCTTTTAAATGGATGATAATCATAAATCCGTTCTTCACCATTCTTAACCTAAAATCATATTTTTTTCCCTCATAGATAAGATTATGAGATTCCTGAGAGCGATAATAATTAAATCCTCTTCCCATCTCCTACACACAGGTGATGGTAGATAATGAATAATTAGGCCGAGATAACGGTAATAGTGCTTGGGTTCTAACGATGATTCATCCCTCATTAAGCTAAGTTAATCAGGACACCGTTACAGGACTTTGAATGAGCCCAGCATCAAGGTGATTAAACTACTAATGCTGGCTGATGTAAGAGAGCATAAAATAAGAGCTGATCTATGAGCGTATAGGGGAGGGGCTG
>BQKZ01004259.1:12107-24420 GCA_036244855.1 Temnopleurus reevesii
ATCATAGTAACAAATCTAAGCGCATTTCGTCACAACAAAACGTTCACGAGGCTCACGTGGATAACCTGAAGCTGGACTTTTATGTTGCCAGCTGATGGTTATAAAGAGGTAATTCCTCCTTGGACTTCAATCACATCGATTCCCGCTGGCACTCATACACACTGGCCACTCTCACCCAGGTGCTGTTTGGGTACTGGTAGGAAACGACCGTTGGTTTAGTAATGCACGTCTACCACGCTATGAATCCAATGACCGGATAATGATAATGTGGGCGCTTTGGTCAGTTTCGATAGAAACTTGTAAAGCGCTGTATAAAAACGCAAATTATTATCATTTGACATTGACGCTCTTTTATGTTTTTGTTTTTAAAGTATTCTGAAGGAAGTACAAGGTATAACATTCCAAACGAATAAGGAGAATAAGATTAATAAAAACTCACAGTCAAGAATAGTATTTTTTTAAATTTCATAATAACGTATTACTGAATTCTAATCAAGGTTTCATTTGTTTTATTTAATTCTAATTTCAGAGGGATCAGTGAAAGAGAAGATGAAGCCGGGTGTAAGATTCACCGAACGAATGACTGGCTACCTGTCCGTAGAGGGCGTTGATCATCATTGTGAGTTCATTCTAACTATCTTGAGCGAAGATGTAGAGCACATGCTCAACGTAGATCACGAGCATCGGGCCACTCTACATGGTACAATGTCATGCAAGGCTCTATCTCAATACCCACTCACAGTCTCCAATGGAACCTTCCGTCTCCTCAGACAAAGCGATGAAAGCTCAAGGGTGAGAGAGATGATCTATGAGATGGACTTACATGATCAAGAGAATTCATTTCACTTCAGAGGCATCAGGGTCATTGAGAAGAATTCCTTCTTAGAGATTGGGGCTGGAGATACCACGACTCTTGCGGTAACGGTTCGCAAGCATAACGACCAGAGTGAGGTAGTTGGGACAGGAATTCTGAAAATCAAGTTAGTCAACTTCATACAGCAGCTGGAGACACTAAAGATAATCAAAACAGAGAGTCACAGAGAGCAGATAGAGTGGACCATCAAGTTTGGACGATTATTTGCTGGTGTGCTGCTAGACATCTATGGCATATTCAACTCATCTCATATCGGTGTCCCATTCAGACACGGGACTCAGACGAGAGCACAAAGGCCACTCAATCTTGGAGGGAAGATGCCAGAGCTTCACCGTGTCCAGGCTACAGACGGTCTTCAGCTACCTCTGGTAAGATTCCAAGGAGGATCTAAAGGCCCACTGCTGCTCCTTCACGGTCTCGGTGTGTCCAGTCGTATCTTCACTCTCGATACAATAGACACAAACATGGTCGAGTTCTTTGTTGCTAATGAGTATGATGTGTGGGTGGTTGACATGCGCTACTCCATAATGCTGCCTTCATGCAAGGAAGTCGGTTACATAGGGGATGCAGCAGTGAAGGATGTCCCACCGACTGTTGACTACATCCTGGCGCAGACTAGGCACGCCGATCTACAGCTTCTTGCTCATTGTGCTGGCGGTGTGACAGCGCATGTTGCTTTACTTGGAGGCCATCTTGAAGGTAAGATCCGATGCTTGGTTTCTTCCCAGGCGGGTTTCAGTCTCACCGTTGGAGCTCTTAACAGAGCAAAGTCCTATGCCCGACTTCCGTCCATCCTCTATGGGATCGGCGTGAAAGGCATATCTGCCTATCCAGATGATCGGACCGCTTGGAATCAGCGTATGGTCAACTGGTTCGTTGACAAGGTAGCGGACCTGACGACCAGTACGAGAGAGCACTGTGACAGTGACGCGTGTCATCGCGTTACATTCACGTACAGTCTACTATGGTCACATCTATATGTGAACGAGCTCACACACGCTACTCTTCACGAATGGAATGGCTACGTACATGCAACACGTCTCAAACACTTTGCACTGTGTATGCGTAAAGGCAGACTAGTCGACCAACATGGACAGGACAAGTACGTTCCTGACTTCAACTCGAAACAAAGGCTCAAATCAGAGAAGTACTTGACAGCTTTGAAGCACCTTGATCTTCCGATTTTCTACTTCAGTGGTGCTAAGAATGTTTGCTGGGATCCAGAGACTACACTGGACAGTGTCAACCGGTGTAAAGAGGTCAACACTGGTCAGCATTATGAGCACTTTGAAGTGGACAACTATATGCACCTAGATTGTATCATGGGTTCTATGGCTAATATTGATGTGTATCCTAAGCTCATACCTTTCCTGGATCAGTATTCTCATTCCTAGGACACTACAGCTTTGTGAATACACTCACTGGTGTGATAACTTACTATTGCAAGGTATTAAAGCCCATGTATAGTTTTTGTAAAGATGAAGAAATGTGAATTTTTCTCTACTTCAGTGGTGCTAAGAATGTTTGCTGGGATCCAGAGACTACACTGGACAGTGTCAACCGGTGTAAAGAGGTCAACACTGATCAGCATTATGAGCGCTTTGAAGTGGACAACTATATGCACCGGGATTGTATCATGGGTTCTAGGGCTAATATCGATGTGTATCCTAAGCTCTAATACCCTTCCTGGATCAGTATGCTCATTCCTCAGACACTACAGCTTTGTGAATACACTCATTGGTGTGATAACTTACTATTGCAAGGTATTACCCAACCCAGGTGAGGTGAATGGGTACCTGGCAGGAATATTTATTCCTTGAAATGCCAAGTGCGCCGTGGATGGCTGCCGGGCTAAAGTCAGGGTAATAATAAAGTAAAGCGCCTTGAGCACTCAGCAGAGTGGATACGTGCGCTATATAAATTGCATCTATTATTATTATTATTATTATTAAAGCCCAAGTATAGTTTTTGTAAAGATGAAGAAATGTAAATTTTTGGGATGTTTATCGTGACATGAAATTCTTATACACATTTTGAGACCATAGCATATTTTTTTAACGAACTGATTCTTTTGAAGATTTGAAGTTATATCCGATATTTGACAATAGAATGATATAGAGATACACACACAAAATTAGATTCTGAAATTTTCATCCAATTCTGAGCATGGGAAGTTGTCCTTTATCAAGAAAGAAAATATTGAAAAAGTGTGGTGCAGCACCACACTAAAATTTTTTTTAGGTTATAGCTTTTCCCAAACTCGCTCATATTTCGCACAATCTTTTGTGCAATATGTTTATGATACTATATTTCATTTCATATAGATTTGAAGACAAAATCTGGTGACAAAAATATTTGCTTTTACCAAAACTGTACTTGGGCTTTAAGGGGTGACATCTCCCCCATCCCACCCCAGGAGCAGTGGGTGGTAAGGTGCTGTGGGACATAAATAACATAAAACCCCAAAGATTTCTAGGATGACTACGATTCCACAACAGTTTAACGGTGACGGATGAAAGATTACCAACAGTTACTGCATGATTATCAAAGGGGCATTAATCCTAGACATTAATGTGCTGTCCGTGGATGGAGATCATGATCAAAGTGTAAAAATGTGAGCAAAATTTAATGATCCATTCAAAAGTTATGAAATTTCAAACTTATGTTTTTTACCGGCCCTCATGGGGTCATTGAGTTGGCAATCTACAGGCCCAAAATGGCTGCCAACTTGGAGAACAGTTACTCTCCATTCATTTTGTACACAGGATTTAACATTTTCTTCAATTTGTAGAAAATGTTGTACTTTGTTTTGTTCAAGTTTAATATGGATATATTATATATGCATGCAACGCGGGATGAATCTGTCGATTCATATGTGTTATAATGAGATCCGCCTATATACAAAAGGCAAGGCAGATTATAATGTAGATGTGACAAATTCTAAGATTCGATATATTCATATATATGCAAAAGAGTTTTTTAAACCGTGGGGAAAGCGATGTGCATTCATTTGGTTTGGAACCAATGATATTCGTTCCATCAACAAATTTTTAAGATACATCTTGGTACATGTATGTTAAAGTGGAATGAAACCCTGGAATTAATTTGCTATCAGTCGATGAAGAAAAATATGATGATCAAACTGTGAAAATTTGAGCTTAATTGGACAGTCCGTTCAAAAGTTACGAATTTTCAAAGTTTCAATTATCCCATGTCATGGGGATCCTTGAATTGGCAACGCTTAACAAATCTATGACAATATGCGGACAACTCTCCATTTATTTTGTACATAATTTTTTATAATTATGGAATTTGATTGAATATACCATAACTATTCAACATTATTCTTCCAACAATACTTGAAGAATTATCCAACACCTATAATACTGACGAGAAAAGGGAAAAATTTGTCCACTTTTCTAAAAAAAAGAAGAAATTGTTAAATTTTGTGTACAGAATGAATGGAGAGCTGTCCACAAATACGTCACAGATTTGAACGTAGACGACTAATAATTGGTCGGCGTTGCCGACTCGAAGATTCCCATGACGGGACATTCAATATAACTTTGTAAATTCATAACTTTTGAATGGATCGTCGGATTATGCTCAAATTTTCACAGTTGGTTCATTTTATTTTTCTCCATCTACTGAGAGAATATAAAATGCAGGGTTTCGTTCTTCTTTAAAGGTAAATTTGTCCTGAATTGTCTTGTGACTTAAAAACCCTGTATTCACTGATTTCCTTATACCAGTAAAGGAAAACACATTGGGTTCATTTACATCAAGGCAATTTAATGGCTATTCAATTCAACCTCATGAGTGATAATGTGCAAATTTGTGGAAATTACTGATTGTGTTTTACTTATATGACACTCTGTTATGATGATTAACAATGAAAGCAATTCAGCCACAACGTGCATAAAACCCTACCACAAACAATATTGCATTTCTAAAATACAGTCAAACCTCGTTATAAAGAGCACTGATATGACAAGGTCTCGTTATAAAAAGGTAATTTTCCTGGTCCCATCTCTTTGTATTTTATTGTATTTTGGCCCTTATATAACAAGGTTTCAATATGAAGAGGTAAATTTTCTGGTTCCAATGACCTCGTTATAACGAGGTGAGACTGTATATGTATATCATATCATCCATGTTTTCATGAAGCCAAAGGGTAATGTTGCACAAAACTATCACTCTAGATAACATTTCATTGAAACATGTTCTTCTATACAGAGTTTTCACACATTTCAATAATAATAATAATAATGAAAAGCTTTTATATAGGGCTTATCATCTCTTTATTACAATTCTGTAAGCACTCTACAATTGCAGCATTATTAACCTGGCTTTAGCAGTGCAGCTATTAGGCGCATCAGCTTTTTCAAGGAATAAATTCCTGCCAGGTACCACCCATTCACCTCACTTGGGTTGAGTGCAGCACAATGTGGATGAATTTCTTGCTGAAGGAAATTGACGCCATAGGTGGGATTCCAACCTACGTACGACCCTCTGGTCGAAAGGCGAGAGTCTGAACCACTACACTACGGCGCCTCCAGTTACATGTACCCCTTTGATTGATTTGATTTAAATTGTTTTCATTCAACACTACCCTTTAGTGACTGTCAATTTTTGAAAACACGGATATCCCAATTGAACATCGAGATTCAAATACACATAATATCTTTTTAATATCTGTACAAGAACAAAACAATGATAATATCTTCCAAAATATAAACATGAATTTTATTGTACATTAATGTACATTGAATAATCTCACATGCATGCTAAAGCATGGTTTGATTTAAACACTTATTGCTTATAAAGAGTCGGACATGATTCTTGAGTGTTAATACATTTATCTATATCATTGCTATCATGTAGGAAATGTGTAAACCAATTCTCCCTATCGCATATAGCTGATATCACCCAATATCACCTTGTGATATTGATAGTACGCACTTTGGCTTTGGCACGCTCACTTCCGGGATAAAGAGCGAGCCATTTGATTTCACTGTATACTATCTACGAAATTTCAATCCATGGGTATGAAACTCAACCCAGGTGGTTTTTTTTCAATAACTTTTCAACTACATGTATACAAGCATGATATCTACGTAGGGGATGTAATTCTTAGTTACAATGTAATGCTGTGAACATGATATATTTCAGACAAAGGCATTCAGCTCTACATTCAGTGATCATTCAATACTTAAAAAAAAAAGACAGGGGATATATTTCTATATTGAATGACTTTTAAATAATAAATATAGAATACTTCACAGAAGAAGGGTTTGGACTCCTTAGATTACTGAATAAAGATTCAACTACAGTCAAACCTGTCTTAACGGCCACCTGTTTATAGCAGCCACCCAAACTGGTTTCCTCCAGATTAAAATGTGTTTTTATAGAACCTCTCTATAATGATCACCTGTTTACAGTGGCAACTTTTTTTTCCCATTAGGTGGCCACTATAGACAGGTTGGATAGTATTAGAATACTTAATATCTCAAAGTGTGGACTTGAATTCTTCATTGAACGAGCGTCCTATAATAAGTCTTCTCACTTCGCTGGTCCCAGCACCTATCTCATACAGTTTAGCATCACGGAGCAGCCGACCAGTGGGGTAGTCATTGATGTACCCATTTCCACCTGATTGGAAAAAAAACCCAAAATATCATAACATACCAACAATCTCTACGATGAATTCTCATATTAATAATAAAAGGAAAGGAAAGGGTGTAGTTTAGAGGTGTGTATCATTCAATTCTGAATATTTACGCCAGAAGAAGAAGAGAGAAAGAGGATTGCCATCTTAACGTCTCCATCCGAAAGACGGTGTGCGACCAGGCTTCGAACCCACAGGCAGATACTAACCCAAGTCTATGACTGTCCCGAGCAGCTTGATTTCAGGTGCACGCCACGATGCCTCAGACGCCTCAATAATAATAATAAACTGGCATTTATATAGCACGTAATCAGGCGAACTGCTCTATACGCTTCACAATTCTTACACACTTACACAACAGACATCACTTGAAATTTGTAAGTTCATTGCTTCATTTCAAGATATAAGGAATTTTAACAATAATAATCTGTAAATGTGTAGCCACATGCTTATTATTATTCCATAATTGTCATTATTCTAATGAAAATAATCACTGAAATTGTCACAAATCCTTACACTGGCAACACATTAAACATTTCAAAATCCATTTTTCTAATCCAAATTGGAATCTTTTAATGCTCATATCGTT
Source organism: Temnopleurus reevesii (assembly GCA_036244855.1). NCBI lineage: Eukaryota > Metazoa > Echinodermata > Echinoidea > Temnopleuroida > Temnopleuridae > Temnopleurus > Temnopleurus reevesii. Next base: position 19,239 of record BQKZ01004259.1, read on the forward strand.
ATAAGCGATTTAATATGGTAATTCTAATTGGAATATTCTAAAAAGAGAATTTAAAATTTTAGTGTTACCACTTTTGGAGAGAAATAGTGATTGAAATAATTCCTCTCCCGCATGGCTTCATGCCAAAATGGAAATAAACAATTAGCAGCTATTGGGTTGGGCGTACACTTACCGAGGCACTGTATTGCATCTAAGCAAACCTGTGTCGCCGTCTCGGCTGCAACAAGAATGACGGCAGCACAGTCTCTTGCGCTGACATGACCTCTATCAGCCGCACGGGCCACGTTGTATACGTACGACCGGATGGAGTTTAATCTTGTGAACATGTCGGCCATCTTCCCTTGCATCAACTAATGAAAAAAGATGATATGAAAGTGGTAATAATGATAACGGCTTTTCCAATGATGCAGAAAAACAGCAGCACAGGTTGATGGTGACGTGACCTTTTTCAGAAGCGCGGGCTACGTTGTATACGTATGCCCGTATTGAGTTTAATCTTGTGAACATGTCAGCCATCTTCGCTTGCATCAACTAAGGAAAAAAGGTAATATGAAAGTGATTGATAACAGCTAATCCAATGTTACAGAATGGCAACACAGTCTCTCGTTTCTGAAGCGACCTCTACTGGCCACATTGTAGATGTACGACCAGATGGAGTTTAATTTCGTGAACATGTCGGCCATTTTCCCTTGCATCAACTAAGGAAAAAACAATATAAAAGTGACGTAATGATAACAGCTTTTCCAATATTTCACGATGACAGCAGCAGTCTCTGACGCTGACGTGACCTCTGTCAGCCACGCGGGCCACGTTGAAGGCGTACGACCGGATGGAGTTAAATTTTGTGAACATGTCTGCCATCTTCCCTTGCATTAACTAAGAAAAAAGGTGATATGATAGTGATGAAGTGATAAAAGCATTTCCAATACTTGGGATTAACATCAGCACAGTCTCTGGCGCTGACATGACCTCTATCGGCCGCCTGGGCCACGTTGTATATGTAGGACCGGATGGAGTTTAATTCCTTGAACATGTCCGCCATCTTCCCTTGCATCAACTAAGGAAAAAATGTGAAGTGAAAGTGATTTAGTGAAATAAGCAGTTCCAGTATTTAGGAGTGCAGGCAACACAGTCTCTGGCGCTGACATGACCTCTAACAGCCGCACGGGCAACGTTGTAGACGTACGACCAGATGGAGTTTAATTTCGTGAACATGTCCGCCATCTTCCTCTGCATCAACTGCAGAAAAGGGTGGTAAAGTGTTTACAGAGATTCTGATATCAAAAAATTATCAAAGCATGAAAATTGTAAATAAATAAATTGATTACCAATCACAAATGAGTTATCATATAGAGATATATGAATGTAGGAACATTTCAACTAACATAATGTATCTATGACATTTTCATAAAAAATAAAAACAGGACAACATAAAGGAACAGGCTAACATAATTGTTTCAAAATATGTCGACAGCAAAAGTGAAAATGATGATCGTGATGATAATGATGATGATTATGTTGATGATGTTAGATGATGAAGATCCAATTTCAATTTCAATTCATATGATGATGATGAGGAGGAGGAGGAGAATGATGATGATCATGATGATCATGATCATGATAAAAATGGTGATGATGATGATGACGATGATCATGGTCATGATAAAAATGGTGATGATGATGATGATAAAAATGAGGATGATGATAATTATGATGAGGCAGATGATGATTCTAACGAAAAGTTCCTTAGATAATAAAAGAATATCTCACCTGAAACTCTCCAATGGGTTTGCCAAACTGTTTCCTTTGATGAACATATGGAAATGCAGCATCGCAAGCAGCCTGCATCAAGCTGTGATAAAGTGATTTGCAAAGTTAGTATTAGACATAAAACCAAAATCATACTCCAATAAAGACTACAAAATATATTCCACATTTGTGAACTTTAAAATTCAATGCTGGGCCACAGATTCAAAATGGCATGCAAATATATTCACACATTTCATATTCTTTTAAATACACGTATCAGGTAATATTGCTTAACATAGACTATATCGTCTATGTTTTCACAAGGTGACAGTAGCTAGAGGGTAATGTTGTAGAAAAGTATCAATAAAGTTACAATTTCTTTGAAACATGTTCTTCTACAGAATTAGCATGCATTTCAATATGATGCCTTTTGTTATTAAATAGCCTTTAGGGATATCTCTGACTTCATGCAACAACCGCCAGGACCAACCTCTTCTGATCAAAACCACCCATCAATACATATACTCCTCTGTTTAGTGATCCCATCACAGTCTCGAGTGAAGTAAATAGATCCAGCAGTTAGGTATAGACTAGATTTTTAATCCTATACAGGTCCTTTAACAAGGAATATATTTAATTCTTACACTATATGACCAGTAGCCAGATCTAGTCTAGTTTCTTGGACTATAAATCCAGCATCCAAGTATTTAGAAGATTCTTACTCTATACAAGTCCTGTAACAAGGACTAGACTAGATTGTTACCCCGAGACTAAGACTAGACTAAATTCTCTTACTAGAGATTGAGTAAAGGCAAACATAGACTAGATTCTTACCCGATAGGTCCAGCAGCTAGCACCAGCCTCTCCAAATCTAGACCACTCATCAAGACATAGACTCCTTTGTTCAACGATCCCATCACATTCTCAACTGAATAAAATCAAACAATGATAGGAAAAGTCACAATTAGTAATCAGTCAGCATTCAAACTCCTACTTATATCAATTTGCAAGTTTTCATCCGCAGAGCAGCCAACCTAATATATCTTGTCCGACAAAGCAAGAGGAATGTATGCAAAGTGGATTCCAATTATTGTAGTTCGATTGATACTTCTAGCTGCCGACCTTGTACATCTAAAAATTCTTATTTTTTCACCATACAAATATTCATGGAAAAAATCCTATTCTTACAATCTGTACACTTTCAAACACTGTACCTTGAAGAATAAAAAGCCCATTGTGCATTGTCGTTATTCTACTATAGAGGATCAAAACTCTACTTGTTGGAAGCTATGCATTAATAATAATGATAATAATAATAATAATTGAAATTTATATAGTACATAATAATTAAGGATATTCTCTTTACAGAAATTTTTTATACATCAAACAATAGTAGAACATCAAAGTGATTTAAGAAGTTATTGATATTAAACTTTACCCTTCTGAACTTCAGACACAATTTTCTTGAACGTGTGTCTATACATTGGGTCGAGGTTTTGGCTAGTTCATAAAATCAGGAACGAATTAAGATTTAATTCGTAAAATCAGGGACGAATTACGATGTAACTTACGAGGGACTTTACAATCCTCAAAGACCAGTTCACAAGTGTTAGATCCTCTCATTCCAAGCTTGTCAAGCTTCTGTGCTGTGCTAAAGCCATCCATGCCCTGCCAGAACCAATTCAATAATTAATTCAATGATTTGAGTAAACTGTTGAGGAACATAAACATACAAATAATATAGAAGACATAAAGAAGTAGTTTCAATGCTGCCAACCTCCTATGCCCTGCCACACAAAGAAATTAGAAAGAGATTCACAAGATATCTCAGCTATTAATTCAATACCTTGATTAATCTGTTGAGGGATATAAACATACTAAAAAATTAAAGACAAAAAGTACTTTCAAGGCTGCCAATATTACATGAGACATTTCAGGATCTAGGCATTACAGGTATTTTAGCTGCCAAAATAAAATATATTACAAACAATAAAAAAATACAAATCAGAAGCAATAGAATAAAGCCAAGGGGCCTGTAACACAACAAACCTCACTTAACTGTAGTGTCTGCAGCTACAGGTATGCCAAAACAAGCACAATGAAAAACACATACTTGGCAGATTTATGTGCAGCCTAAAATACAGATGGGTGGATAAAAGTGTATTTGCAGGAATATTGCTCTATTGTATTCAAAGAACAATCAGAATATTGGATAGGCATGGTTTGAAGTCTCCAAGAACAGGCAAAACACAGATAGGCATTTCAGATTGGATTATGGACTCATCAAAATGTTTGGTTCGGGCAGTTTAAAAGCTAGCAAATATCAAGTATTCTACTATATTGGTATTGGCTAATGTGTAATATTACAAGAATCAATGCAAGATTTTTCATAAAATGTTTACACTTAAAAGGAATTATCAAAAACAGGCAAAAGTTGTGTAGAACTTTATCCTAATCGAAATGGACCACAGATGGAACACAGATGCTAAACAATACCTTTTCAATGAGGAAGGTTGTGATACCATGACTGGGCTGCGCACCAAGGTCTGTTTTAGCATAGACTACAAGAACATCAGCGTCAGGCCCATTCGTGATCCAGAACTTGCTTCCATTCAACACATAATGGTCATCTGTAGAGAAAGTCAAATTTGCAAGGCATTAACCAGTGTCATACGTGTAATCTATTTATTTATTTATTTAAAACAGTTTGAAATTACAATATCTTTCGCGGCCTAATGGCCAAATTGTAGAGAATACGGTTATGAAAAATGAATGATTGTACAGCCAAATAGAATTGAACATTCACAAATAGCTGTAGGGTAGATCTTTAAATACAAACTTGACAGTCAAACCTGCTTCGGTGACCACCTGTATAGAAAGACCACCTGTTCATAAAGCCCACCTTCCTTAATTCCCTACAAAAGCAATTTGAATTTAAGTAAACCTGTCTACAGAGACCACCTGTCCCCATTTTCTGTCTCCCTTGGGTGGTCTTTATAGACAGTTTTGACTGTAGCTGGGTTCTTCCTGAATATGAGCAATTCGATAAATTGGTCGGACTTGTTGTAGATCCAATCCCACTTTTCTCATATTTGACTTTATCTTATGAACTGTATAAAGTAAAGGATTTTGCCGGGTATTATTTTTTGCAAATTTCGCAATGGTGAATTTGCTAAATTTATCACACATTAGAATGCCCATAGACTTGTGTACAATGGTCTTTCAAAACATAACAGCATGCAAATGTGTGCAAAGGTCTAAAATTCAGTGAATTTGCTAAAATTTATGTATGCTACAATATAGGCTTTTACAGCACTTCAGCCATATTCATTTGAGAGCATAAAATTTAGTAAAATAAAACTTATTTCAGACTGGTCCCATGTGAAGGGGTTTGACTAAATACAATTTATGGCATTGCTGACGAACTTAACCC
>BQKZ01004259.1:38434-51166 GCA_036244855.1 Temnopleurus reevesii
TGGATGGATGGATGGATGGATGGATGGATGGGTGGATGGATGGATAGATGGATGGATGGATGGATGGATGGGTGGATGGATGGGTGGATGGATGGATAGATGGATGGGTGGATGGATGGATGGGTGGATGCTTGGATGGATAGATGGATGGATAGATGGATGGTGGATGGACATGGATGGATGGAGGATGGATGGATGGATGGATGGATGGATGGATTGATGGATGGATGGATGGATGATGGAGGGATTGATGGATAGCTGGATGGATGGATGGACATGGATGGATGGAGGATGGATGGATGGATGGATGGATGGATGGATTGATGGATGGATGGATGGATGGATGGATGGATGGATGGATGGATGGATGGATGGATGGGGCAATCTTGAATGGGGGCAGTTTTGAAGAGGGGAGAAGGATGGATTGAGAATCAGTTGAAACGACATGATTGACCAATGAATTCAGGAAGAAAGGAAGGAATGATAATCCCTAGTTTTATTATAAAGTCAGATTCACGATAATTGTACAAATTCATAAATGTCTAAATGATTAAATTTACTGTGAAATTTAAAGTTAACAAGTGGTTGTATTATGAATACATGTAGAACCACAAAATAATTGAATGGGTAATTCATTGGTAAATGAAAAGAGTTCAACAAAAAGTTAAAGATATCTAGAACAATGGAGTTAAAGACATCTAGTACAATGGTTATCTTATAATTATTTAATCAAGACTATTTTCTCAAACAGGAAGATTATCAACTAGACCTCCCACAGACCTTACCTAGATAATTCATTTATTTGGGATCCATATAATCTATTATGAAAAAATATTCCAATTATTACAGGTATAGTGAGAATTTCTCACTTTGATTTTAACCCATTTTATTTCCTCAGCTTAGAGAAACTGTGTTCAAGTTTGCAAAGGAGCATGTCTACCCAATCGCAGATGAAGTCGATAAGACAGACAAATTTGTTGGTATGAGGGTAAGTACTGCTGAGTTAATAAAATTTGATTTGATTGATTGATTTATTTCCATTTCAAAGACATACAATATAACAAAAATAAGTGTGAAAAAAAAATCGAGTAAACATAAATTGAAATAAAATTACAAAGGAAAATCGCATACAAATATTTACAGGATAATTGTTTACAAATTAAAGGTTGATTTAAACGACCAAGCATTTATGATTATGAAATGGAGGGATGTGCTGGAAAAAGCAAAGCTTGTGATACGCACACCCCGGATTAAGACATTTGATGCCTCAGAATCTATCACAAGGCAAAGGAAAAATATAATTTGATGTCCAAGAATGATCAATTTGAAGAATTTGGTCGGTTGGAAAAAATGTTTAAATTTTTTAAATCTTTTGGAACAGATTTCATGTAGAAAATAAGACAAATTAGATGTCCAGCTAATGTTGGGAAAAAAAATGTGTGGATACCCTCAACTGACCGACTCTCTGAAAATGGCCTAACCATATTTGTTTTTCATTTATAGTTTTCACTCAAATTGAAAAATCACAGCAAAATTGTAGATGGGCAATTAACGCCATGGACGAGATTCGAACCAGCAACTCTCTAATTGAGCTGGGGGTAATAATATTGTTAGAGTGCTTTGAGCCGTACGGGAAAAGCCTCATATAAGAAATTATATTTTGTATCACAACCAGAAATTTTATTTCTGCATAGTTCTGAGGCTTATCATCCTTGTGCTTTGCAGGAGTTCTGGAAGAAAGCTGGGGAGATGGGCTTCCACGGTATTACAGCACCAGGTAAAGTCGATCCTAAATCAGAAAGAAAGAAAAAAAACTTTCAGAGAACCCTTTTACAAATTTATGTCATAAATTGCAAATAAATGTCAGTAATTACAAATGAATGTCACAAATTACATGTCCAGCTAATGTTGGAGAAAAAAAAATGTGCGGATGCCCTGAACTGACCGACTCTCTGAAAATGGCCTAACCTTAATTTTTTTCTTTTTTTAACGTTTCAAAATTATAGATAATATTTTTACTACAACCTGAAAAGTTATTTTCAGATGATATTTGGCTTTTCACTCCCCTCCAAGTTTTATTTTCGTAATGAGTTGTGGGAATTGTGTATGAAAAAAAAAAGCAGATTAGAAAAAAATGTCTGATTGACGGACGCTAGTTTTTTTGTAAAAAATTCTGTGGTAGGGCCTCTGTGGACAACAGTGTTTAAATCATTGTGTTGGAGTCACCCTACTGAAATAAAACATGGAAAAATGAATAGTATTTGCTACTAATTTACAAATACAGTCAACTTTGCCTCAGTCAAAAAATTGCCTACATCCATGCAATTTTCTGGAACGAATCATGCAAAATCAGTGTTACTAGCCCCCGAGTCGTAATTCTCATAAGTCATACAGATTTGTGTGATCCCAACAGGTTCGACGTAGACAGAGTTACCTGTATGTCTATTTTCTTCTTTCAATAGTTGAGTATGGTGGAGTAGGAGGTTCATATCTAGACCAGGTACTAATCATGGAAGAGATAGCTCGGGCGTCACCGTCCATCGCCCTTAGCATGGGGGCGCACTCCAATCTATGCATCAACCAGATGGTGTGCCATGCCAGCGCTGAGCAGAAGGAGAAGTACCTCCCAGGTGTAAGTTTTAATGTCCGACGTGTCAAATGTTTCTTTTGTAATGTTCTTGTTTTTGTAATGTTCTTGGTAGCATCCCTTCTTATTCCTCTTCCCATCCCTCTTCCTCCTCCTCCCTCTTTCTCCTCCTCATGCTCTTCCTCCTCCTCCTTCTCCTCATACATGCTAGCATGAATCTTCTTCCTCCCCCTCCCTTCTTCCTCCTCTACCTCCTCCTCCTCCTCCTTCTCCTCCTCCTCCTCCTCCTCCTCCTCCTCCTCCTCCTCCTCCTCCTCCTCCTCCTCCTCCTCCTCCTCCTCCTCACCTTTCACTAGATGTTCATCCCCATCTTCTCCATCTCCTGACCTCATCATTCTAGATATTCTCAATCTACTTCTTATTCTTCTTCTATTTCTCATTCTACTTTTTGTCTGCTGTTTCTTTTTTCCTTAGTCTTCTTTGTTCAATCTTTTTTTTTGAGCTGGTTCCCCTTCTACTTCCTCCTCTTCTTTTTATTCTCCATTTCCTCATCCTTCTCAATGTTTTCAATCTTCTTATTCTTCTTGTTCTTTTACTTCTAATTCTACTTCTTCTCCTTATTTTTCTTCTTCTTCTTCTTCTTCTTCTTATTCTTCTTCGCCTTGAATTGTTCACCTGCAAGCTACATACTTGTTTACACAACAAATGAAACATTGAGATTCAGAAATGGTAAAATGATGTAAAGCACAACAGCAGTTCTTCTGATTATGCGCAATTTAAATGCTAGTTTATTATCAATAGTATGTTATTCTTCTTCTTTTTCTTCTTCTCTTTTTCTTTTTCTCTTCTGAAATCTTCTTTTGAGTTGGTTTCCCTTCTTCTTTCTTCTCTTCTTCTTTTTCTCCTCCCCTCTTCCTCCTTATATCTTTCTCCCTCCCCCTTTTCCTCCCCTCTCCCTCTTGCGCTTCAACTTCAAGATCATTCCACTCTTTATTTGATTATTTTTCTTCTCCCTTTTACCTTTTCTTCCAATTTTTCTTTCAAATTCTTTCCCTTCTGATTCTGGCTTTTTATCCCTTCCCCTTTCTCCTATCTCCTCCTGCTTCTCCTGCTTCTCCTCCTATTCCTCTTCCTTCCATTATGTGTACTCTACCATCCTCTTCTCTCCACCTCTTTTCCTCTTTATTCTTCATCCTCTCCTTTTCTTAATCTCCTTCCCTTCTCCATTTTCTCCGACGTTATTTCCCCCTCCTCTTCTTCCTTTTCCTTCTTTGCTCTTCCCTCCCCATCTTCCTTCTCTTCCACTTCCTTAGATGCCCATTTCAGTCAAAGTATTCAATGATGTGTTGGGTTCATCTCGTTTCAAAAGAATTATTTATTACTAAAGACATTCTCACACGTTAAGATTTTGTTATTTAAAAAAAAACCCTCAAATCAAGATGTTTGACCTATGTTGTAACATTCAGATTGATAAAAAAATAACAAAGAATACAAAAAAGAAGGAAATTTTGCAGGCAGTATCAAGATATCTATGAAAAAATTGTTTATTACTGCACAGTGTGCCAATGTAGAGATATTCATACTTTTTCTTAAGCATTAAACGTTTATTTTGAAGCCTAATATTTTCATAGATTAGTTTATGTACACCATCAACAATGTAAAATCTGGCAGTGGAGAATTTTTAAAACTAAAACAATGTTAAACAATGTCTTTAATCTTCACCAAGTCTAAGATTTTTCCAAATGATCTTAACTTTAAGCTTAACAATAAAAGACAAGATTTTCACCATAAAAATGTTTTGTTTGCCTTTCTTTGCAGCTAATCAGAGGTGATCAGATAGGAGCATTAGCTATGAGCGAGACAGACAGTGGATCAGATGTTCTCTCTATGAAGTTAAAAGCAGAGAAAAAAGGTACATTCTTTATACACATATACCTTTTATGGTTGGATGATATTACGATATATGGAAATATGATGATATTGCAATTCTAGTAAATATTCAATTGCACATTGTAGTCATTATTCAATGTGTCACCTTTTGGAAATATGTTGTAGATTTTTTCGCACGTTTTCAGCAATGATAAATGCAATAAATCATGAAAAGAAAATATAATGTGAAGCATGATATATTTTGATAATGATCAAAAAGGTCACTTGCATATAATGGAAAGAGAGGAACTTGATCCTTTTATTTTTTTTAACTTGATCTCTTGCAGATGATCACTATGTGCTAAATGCATAGCTGCCAACTATTACGAAAAATTCGTAATTATTACGAATTATCAAGCCCACTACGAAACTACGAATACACCCTTAAAATTTACAAATTTTAGCGCATATAGATTGCATTGCATAGGCATAGAGATTTGCAGTGCCATGGATGAGTGTATTACGCGTGTGTGTTCATGCATGCATATGAGCGCAACTTGAAAATGTGTCGCACATGGTCGTATTCGTTCTGGGAAGAGGCCCTGTCACAACAATCACGATACGGCGTACTTCGCGCGGAGTAGAATGTCCAATAACAACCTGAAATACTGCGTCGGTGTAAAGTCGCGATGCCGTAATGTGAGCGGTGTGACAGAGCCGGACCTGTGAAAAAGCAACAATTATTTACGCATATGGGACTGAAGTATAACGGTGTGCATATAGGCGATGCATGTTGAAATACAATGGCGTGAAAAACAAGTTCGTGAGAACAATTCATCGCTCGGATTATCAGAAGAATATGTCAACTCGTTGACGATTAGTGCATGGAATCATGCATTAGCCGGCTCCCATTGCCCTTTTCTCCCACCTAAAAAAATGGTAAGAGAAATTTTATTGATTCATTTTTATTTTATTTTAACGAAAATGAGCGTGTGACCCGGCTCTCCGTTGCTTGAATTCCAGCGGAACCATGAAGGGAGCGTGCGGGACCGAGACGGCGGGCGACGCTGCCGGTACATGCTCATGTTGGTGAAGTTGACATGACGAGTTTTTCGTCCGTGTGTGCATTTGTGTGATGATTGATGGTGGACTTTAGATTCTCCTACGATATTTTTCTTCTCATGCAGTTGTCTCTGTTTCTTCATCTCTTCATTATTAATTTTGTTTTCCATGTCTTCTAATTGTTATTTCTCGTTGTTATTTTTTTTCTGCTTTTCTTTCTTTCTTTTCTTTGTGGCCGGTGCATGTTTTGCCTTTGGTTGAAGTTGACATGAAGATTTTTTCGTACGTGTGTGAGAATTGTGTGATGATGGTGGAGTTTCTCCTAGAATAATTTTCTTCTCATGCTCTTGTCCACTCTCTGTCTCTTCATCTCTTTACTATTAATTTTTTTTTTTTTTATGTCTTCTTATTCTTATTTTAGATTTTTTTCTTCTCCTGCTTATCTGTCTTTTCTTTGTTATTTCTTTTGTTTTAATCCTAACATCAAATTCTCGCTCACCTTCTGCTTTACTCTCTCATCCATTCTTTTCTCTGCCTCTTCTTTTCATCTCTCTGTCTTTTCTTCATCTTTTATCCTCTCTGGCTCTTCCTTGCTCACAATTCTTTGCCTTGCACATAGCAATACCACGGACGAACGTATTTTTTCGCTAGTGAGGAAGAATGCAACAGAATCTAGTAGGGCCAATTTGGCCACATCAACGATCTCTTCTTTACTCAGAAAGTTTGGCCAAGTTGGAATCTCAAGACTACCAAGAAGCAAACATCGAAGAGGAAGTTCAGAGAGGAGTCAGAAGCAGCAGCTACCCATTAAAAATAAATGAAAATAAATTTACTGAAAATATTTCTGACAAAACTGCAACAAATCTGGTCAAATACTTAACTTTTATTTTCAGCATTAAGTTGTAAAATATAGGCTTATATTGCACCAGAGAGCATCTAGAACCCTAGAGCTTCCAGGGCCCTTAAGTGGGCCCTGGACCCCGGCCGCATGGGACTTCGCGCTTGTGATGCGCGCTTCGCGCGCATATTCTGTGGATTTTATGATTTCATTACTAATTGGGATTTTCTAATGTTGGCAGCTATGTAAATGGAAGCAAGTTTTGGATTACTAATAGATGTGATGCAAATACCATAGTACTGGGCGTGTTTCACAAAATCGTTCTTACGTAAAACTACGCATGACTTTAAAGGTAGAAAACTACATTTGCACACATTACGGTTAGGCTTACAACTTGTTGTGTACCTCAGATATGCCAAAATAATAACCTCTATGAAGTATTTTGGTCGAATGTAGTCCAGAATATTTAATTCAAATAAAAATCTATTCTATCATAATTCATCTTGACACCAACGGTATCGCGATACTCCTAGCGTATTATACCACACACACACACACACACACAAAACATAAGAGCACATACAGTGTGCACTTCAATACACTGCCACACCATGCGGAATGCGCACTGAGAGAGACTCTTGCGCTATTGGTCAACGAGGGGTTAACGGATGTTTTGAATTTTGAACGCACGGTCCATTAGTTCGAGGCCCGAATAGAAGAATTATAATTGGAATAACTATAAATGCGCCTATCATGACCAATCTTTGTGCTTAATTGATTGGTGATAAGTTCTAACATTTATTACTCTTCAACATAACACAACAATCTTGGAAAATCAAATTTTAGGCTGCAAAATAAGTATTCTACCTTTAAGGCAGACTGGAGTATGTTAACGACTGGTATATGTGTAAGATTTTTGATCATTCAGCACAAGAATTGATACCAGTTGTGTGTAAGGTCGTTATAAAAGTATTTTCTAATTTGGTGAAACACCGCACATGTCTTCTTTTCTTTTGTGTTGTGTGTTGTGTGTAAAGTCGTTCTTAAAGTCTTTAGTAATTTGGTGAAACACCGTACAGGTCCTCTTTTCTTTTGTTTGGGGTTTGATTTGTTGAAAATGAATGAACCTGAAATTGAATTTGACTCTATTCCTTGATCTTTTGCAGGCGATCACTACGTGCTAAATGGTAGCAAGTTCTGGATCACAAATGGATGCGATGCTGACATCCTACTGGTTTATGCCAAAACCGACTTCACAGGGGAAGCCAAGAATGGCATCACAACATTTATTATTGAAAGGGTGAGTGGGCTAGACATTTATATGCCAAACATTATAGAATATTTGTTAGATAACAAATAAGAGAAGAAATTGGAATGGATTATGCGAGGTAAATGAAAGTGGAACCAATCCTTATGCTTATCAAGTTATATCATTGAATAAAGAAAAATCAGATGAACAAACTGCGAAAATTATTCAAAAGCAGATAGTCGGTTAAAAAGTTATGTATCTTCAAATTCTCTTATGACATTCTGATTCCTGCCACTGATGGGGATCCATTTGCTTGCCATCTCTCCCAAACTGATCTATATATTTATTCAGAGTCTGTTGTTATAGCTATAATTACGTTCTAATTGTCTTCTTATTCCTAACATTAGGGGATGGAAGGGTTCCGTTCGGCTCAGAGAGTTGACAAGCTAGGGATGAGAGGGTCTAGCACTTGTGAACTGGTCTTTGAAGATTGTAAAGTGCCAGGTAATAACTTCAAGTACCATCTTCTTATTCAATTGTGTGTTTAAAAAAGCAACTTTATAGTTTTGACATGTCTATTAATTACTAAATAATACAGTTATATGCAGTTTCTTTGTAATATTACTAATATATACAAATGGCCCTAGTATGTGGGTTTTATTCATACCTGAGCTTGTTCATAATAATTTGGGTTTTTTTTACAGCCACTAAAATGTGCACTGACAATTGAATGTTTATGTATTTTGGGATTTAGCCCAAAATATTCAATTTTGCATTACCCACTCATATACAGAAAACTAGAGATTTCAGCATTATGAAATTTTGGTTTATTTTATCTGCATCTTTTGCAGTTGAGAATGTTTTGGGAAAGCAGAATCGAGGCGTAAACATTCTAATGAGCGGTCTGAACATTGAAAGGCTTATCATCTCTACTGGTCCAATCGGGTAAGTTTAGCTGTCAATGGCGTAGTGGTGTAGGGGTTCTTACTCTCGCCTTTCAACCCGTGGGTCGTAGGTTCGAATCCCACCCGTGGCGTTAATTTCCTTCAGCAAGAAATTCAACCACATTGTGCTGCACCTAACCTAGGTGAGGTGAATGGGTACTGGTTGGAGGAAATTCCTTGAATGCAGTGAGTGCCAAATGGTAGCCATGCTATAGCTGGGTAATAATGCACAGAACGCTTAGAAACACTTCGTATTAAGCGCTGTGTAATGTTGTGTATTATTATTATTATTTACGAACTGGGCGATGTTTCACCAAGATAAAAAAAAACAACTTTACACACGACTGATACCAGTTCCTGTGTTGACTGATCAAGAAGTTTATGCATAATACACTCATTAACGTAATCCAGTCTTTCTTAAACTAAAGTCGTTTGTAACTTGCAGAACGATTTGGTGAAACCCCGCCCTTTCATGTGAAAACAGGAGATTGTTGTATGAGCACTTGAGACCCTGGCATAGCAACAAATATACTGACACAATATTGAAACGCGTATTAGTTTATTCAGCTCTTGTTTTCTTGTGTTGTTTGGAGTTGATATTGAAATACTTATTAATTCATTCAGCTCTTGTTTTCTTGTGATGTTTGGAGTTAATATTGAAATATGTATTATTTTAATCTGCACTTGTTTCCTTGTGATGTTTGGAATAATGCTTTCTTGCAATGAGAATCCTGATGAAGAGTTCCTGTTATCATTGTGTTGTGTTGTGTTTCATCATTATTATTATTTCTAATAATAAGTACTTAAAACTTAATGGTACCTATGTACAAACGGATACCCAAACGGTTTGAAATAAATTGATATAATGATTACAACTACTTAATAATTAAGCACAATAAAATGATTGGATAGAAATTAGTCTGGTCACAATCTACACCTAAAATGCCATAATAATCAACTTTGATTGTGGGCGTAAGCGGAAAGACAAGACAAGACAATATTATTATCATCATGGTGCAAGGTGTGCGTGCAATTATATTCCCCTATTCATTTGTCTTTATACAATTATTATATTTTCTGTGTTATGTATCATATTTTGTATTTTTACTTTATGTTCTGGCAGGGCTCTCTTGCAAAGCAGGCCACGTGGCTTGAATGAGACTACCCTGTAATAAAGAAAATTTGAATAGATAATGAATGAATAAATAAATAAATAATAATGCAAAGTGCCTTGAGCACTCAGCAGAGCAGATATGTACACTATAAATTGCATCTATTATGATTATTATTATGTTATTTTCATTGTAATTGTTTGTTTTTATCCAGTATCATGCAGGCGTGTATGGATGTTGCGATCCCCTACCTTCACCAAAGGAAACAGTTTGGACGACCCATCGGTGAATTCCAGGTAAACTCTTTGTTTCACCAGTTCCAAAACTCCTTCTAAAAAATAATCTTGCTCCAGTGTACCTTGCTGATCTACTCCTCCCTCATACATCTAAGACCCCAGTTAAACAAAACGGGCTAGCCCGTTTTGCCAGGTTACACAGGTAGACCAGGGTCAGCTTTGGGCTAGGCCGGTCTCGCTGTCTAACCGCTCCCAGGACCAAAAGGCCAGACCACTTTCGTATCACGACTGTGCTCGTTTTGAACGTGAGAAAGTTGTGGTGCTTTCCATGTAAACAATCGGCAGTGCGAACACAATAGAAAATCTTTCAACACATCCACTGACGTCAACAAAAAAACCCGCAAATAGCGGGCCCATCGGTCTAACACCGGTTACACGGCCCTGGTCGATCCCAATAGATGGAACAAAAACGGACTCGCTTAGGTCGGGGTAAGGTCTCTTTGGGGCGGTTAGACAGTGGGCCTGGGGCTGACCCTGGTCTGGCCTAGGCTAGCCCCGGACTCGCTGTCTAACCGGGGTCCTAGTACAATACCCGTTGCCCCACGTATCTGGAACTCTCTACCCCTCACAATTCAGAATAGTTAAACAGTCTCTTCATTTAAGAAGTGTACATTTTTTATATGCTCCATAAATATGTTAACTTATTTGTTTGTATACATGTATTCTCATTCTGTTATTTATATATGTATAGCAATAGTTCAATGGGTGTCCTGTTGAAATGAAAGTTAATTCTAATGAAGAATGCATTTCATTGAAAGTTTAACCGTATTTCATGGTTTCTTGCAACGATACCCATTGTCTGCTGTCAATTTGTGAAGATACAATAAAAAAAATCTTGTTATAAACTTCCCAGTAGCTTTTACTTCAATTCTACCCAAATTTAGATATTTGATTAATCTTAAGCCAACTGGGATATTTGCATCCACATTATTGCAGATTACATGTACCTCCTACTCTATGTCTATGGGGTGTTGTTCAAAATCAACTGCAACTTTGCAAATTGTTACACGCATTTTCATTCGCACGGTATGTGCATTTAACAAGACGCAAATGAAACCTTGATTTTGATTGGCACGCTCCGATCAACTGCAACTTGCGATCAATTGCAACTATTGAAAGACACCCCCTATGTGTGGCAATTGACCTGCAAAACATACAATTTTGCCTGATATTGATCAGTAAGAAAAGGATTAGTTTAGGTTATGATCATCAGGTTTCATTTAATCTTATTTGATTTTGTTAAAATCTTAATTTAGAAAAAATGGGGAGTAATGATAGTTCAGATGCTGTATGTTCTAAACAAACCAGAAAATTTTAAGTCTTCTCTCTCAATTTGTTCATTTAAATCCAAGGTCAAAACCATGCTATTAACTGAATACTCACAGTAAACTCTGTCAAATTTTACACTCCTAATTTAATGTCGTACAAACTCCACTTTCATTTTCACTCTCATCTTTTTCTCTCCCACCATCATCCTCATCTACATCCTTTTCACCTTCATCCTCATCTCCATCTCTTTAATATTTGCAAATATCGTGATATTAATTCTGCGCATCGAAAAATTGTACTGATCAATCATACTAGTTTTTCTCAGGGTTGTCTTATTTTTTTTTCAAGCAATTTGCTTGCAAGATAATCCTTCTTCTATGATTTACATGTTATACAGTGTATTGTTGACAAATTGTCATCACAGTTTTAAGTATTTTATTTTATATTTATGTTCATTTTTGTGACCTTTTGTCAAAATGATACTCTTGAATCATGTTATTTTTACTGTACTACGAAATTATGTTGTATGCAGAAGAAAATAAATAAACTAAACTAAAACTAAACTAAACTAAGTAAATAGAAAAGAAATTACAGTTAATTATGATTTCAAAAAAGGTCCTTTAAAAGCCTTAGTTTCAGGATTAAATTTAAATTGATTCTGTAAATGATTTATGTCAATATATTGACCACATGTAATGAAATCAAAGATTCAAAACCACAGAAAGAGAGAGCGAAAGAGAGAGAGGGAGAGAGAGAGATTGTGTGTGTCTCAGAGAGAGAGAGAGAGAGAGAGGAGGTCGG
The DNA here is from genome assembly GCA_036244855.1 of Temnopleurus reevesii. Classification (NCBI taxonomy): domain Eukaryota; kingdom Metazoa; phylum Echinodermata; class Echinoidea; order Temnopleuroida; family Temnopleuridae; genus Temnopleurus; species Temnopleurus reevesii. Next base: position 50,462 of record BQKZ01004259.1, read on the forward strand.
GGGGGGGCACAAAGCTGAGAAATTGAAAATGAACAAAATATGCATATATAAGGTTAATCTTTTTTAATTGTCTCTCTCTGTCCTTTAACCCTAGTTAATGCAAGGCAAGATGGCCGACATGTACACCCGGCTGAGCACCTGTAGAAGCTATGTATATAACGTCGCTCGAGCGATGGACAGAGGCCACGTCACGAACAAGGACTCGGCAGCTGTCGCCCTCTATGCTGCAGAGAATGCAACTCAAGTCGCTCTTGACGCCATTCAGTGCCTGGGTAAGGAAATGAAAAATGAACCACTCATAAACACCACAAAAAAAAGTTAGGAATGACTCTTAAATATGCATCTGAATTTTTAATGTTGTTTGTATATAACTGGAAATAAACAAATGAAACTGCTTGTAAAATCAATAACATAAATTATAATCAGTTGGACAGAGTAAAGAAAGTTCATTCAAGCATTCACAGGAGCTAAATTTTCACAAAATAAATGCCATTCCCCCATATACTATGGAGAAATGTCAAACAGGTGTCACATATATTCAGTGAATAAACAGGGGAGTTATTTTCTTGGTATTCATGAAGCTATTGTGTAGACTTGACTGGAAGTTGTTTACTTTGTCCAATACTTTTGTCCCTTATGCTTACAGTGACCGTTAGGATAAGGTGCTCGATTTAATTTGATTGTCAAATACAAAAAGATAACTGA
>BQKZ01004260.1:0-16564 GCA_036244855.1 Temnopleurus reevesii
TAGGGATGTATATATACTATGGTTGTTCATTGGTAACAGGGATAAAAAAAAAGAACATATTTTATGTATTAGCTGAACATTTTTTTCCATTTTTTCCACTCTTATGAGAGAGAGGGATGTTGTTAAACAAAAAAAAATATTGGGGTATTATTTATCGAAATGGAGGAACAGTCAATTGTAATATTTTGATGTGTCTTTTAATGGCAGAATGTCAATAATCCCTACAATCACCCCCCCCCCCCCACCCCAAACACATGCACTTACAGGGAAGAAAAGTTAGTTGGTGAAATGAAAACATATTTTGCTATACATGTAGGCCTACATTCTTTCGTCATGTTCCCCCAACACTGACATTTTAGTAATTTGATCGCCTCAACATGCACATTTCAATTTGATCATTATTTCTTTTTATTATTTGAAGACATTGTAACATCAATATTTTCCAATTAACCTACCCTTCTTGTTGAAAAAAAAACCCATAAAACATTCAGACAATTTTTTTAGGTCTACATGTCAAGTATGGAGCAAATTGGAAAAAAAAATAACAAGCTATGCTCACATTCTTTTTATCTCTGATGATTTTACTCTACATCATAACAACATTATGCATGCTCAGTCCACACTACAAAAGGGCTTTGGGTGGTTGGTGATCAGTCAATGAAAAGTCATGGTAAACCTTTTGGCAATATAATTGAGACAGAATGTGATGTTTTCCCCAACACTGACATTTTGATATGTACGCGGACTACGCTTAAATGCATGTGGATGTGTTTGCTTGTTGTAGTTGTATGTATGCAAGCTGCTCTGGGCTGTGAAAACCCACCCTGAAATTGTGCAGTAGACCCGAAAGCTGAACATCACAAGTCAGATTTTTTAGGCTTTCCAAGCCCCCTCTTTTCTCCTTTCCAATTATGCACAAAGACATTTACAAATAACTAAAAATAAATCTATTTCGATGTCAATATGTTAGCACCTGCATGGGTGCATCTTCTCTTCAATGGTATCCATGTTGGGATGTCATGAACATTGTCTTATAGCCAAAACGATGAGTGATCCTCTTTTGGATTGCTTCATTAAAGGGGAACGACACTCAGACATTAAATTGCTATCATTAAATGAAGAAAAATAAGATGATCAAACTGTGAAAATTTGAGCAAAATTGGATAATCCATTCAAAAGTTATGAATTTTCAAAGTTTTGATTTACACCCCTCAAGGGCTCCTTAAATTGGCAAACGTACAGGCACAAAATGGCTGCCAACATGGAGAATTCTCCACTCACTTTGTACTCAAAATTTCACATTATCCTCTTTTTCCCGAAAAGTTGACAAAATTTTGTTTTTTTTATTAATATTTTAGCCACATCAATTCTGCAAGCATTCCAGAAATAGCGGTGTTGATTCCACATTTGAAATGTGATATTGATCCATTTTTGATAAATTCATATACAAAGTGAATGAGGAGTTCTCCATGTATGACATCACATATTATGCTAATTGGCTATATGTTGCCAATTCAAGGATGCCCAGGACAAGTGGAAATGATAACTTTGAAAATTCATGACTTTTGAATGGATAATCTGATTTTGCTCAAATTTTCACAGTTTGCTCATGTGATTTTTCTTCATTTAATGACAGACAGTACATTATTGTCTGGGTGTATTTCCCCTTTAAGTTTCATCAATTGATGGACTGCCTATGTTCACACTTTAATACAAGTAGTGTGGAGTTTTGATCCTGGCAGGTGCACTCCTACGCCTCTTATTTATATGACAATTTTGTTAGTGTTACCTCATCATCTTGCATTAACTTTTTAAGTAGCATGTGAAGGTAGATACTTAGTCTGTCCCAGAAAAAAAATCTTGCATTGATTAGATCAGAAAAATGAATAATAAGTTCAAGCAAATCAGACAATAAATAATAAAGATATGAATATTTCAATGATATCACAGAGAAAATTTCTTTTGCAAATCAGTTTTGTGGTATGGCGTTGTTTTTACAGTTGACTATATAAAATTTGTTTGACCTGTAAAACCATATTTTGGGAAGATTTTGATTATCTGCACCCATTTATTTATTATTAACAAATGGGTGGGTTTTATTTTTTTTGCAATACAGGTATAAAATATAGGGGGATATAAGAAAAGATTTGTAGAGAAATACATGACATTCATCATAACACATGATCAAAACTTGCCAATTTGTGTGAAAAATCACAGTTGAGTAATACATCAATATTCATAATGTTCTATTTTCGTTATCCGATTGCGTCAAACTTTTACATCAGGGCAGACCCAGTTTTAAAGAAAGGCAATAATTAGTAGGATCTGCATATATTGCACTGACAGTATACTTATTTGATCTCATTAAACATCACAATAAGATCACTCATGACTGATTTGCTATGGAAATAAGTGGCCAAAACAGTGGTTGATTTAGAATCACCATTTGTTTTTGTAGCACCCCCTAACCATTCAAATGTCAAGAATTACCGCTTCAGATTGCCTTGGAACACACTGGTGCATGCTTCATTTGGTCATGGTTGCGAGTTTGGAAGGGGAACAAGATTATGCATGCTTGTTTGCTGTATGAAAATGTGTTCTTGAAGATTCCAAATCCACCTGCGTCGCCCACCAATCAATACTGACTTGGCAATCAGTATTTCCCTTCCAATAGTCACTATGTGGTTCGCATGAATTAGACATTCTAAAGGTTGGAAGCCAAAAATGATTAAATGGGAGGGTGGGGAAGACAGCAACTCTGAAGGAAAAAAGCATCTCGAAAACACGCAACAAGTTCTACCGCATTGCACATATAGGGAAGAGCAGGTGCTGTCCACACATTGTACAACTATGAACTTGTTTTGTGTTACACAGCCCCAGAACAGCATTGAGAACAAATCTGCAAATATTGTGAATGGTGGTTCAATATTTTGCGGCTGATTATTATTGAAAGCGGTTATTATTTTTGCACAGATAGAGGGCAAGGTCACTCATGTCGACCAAGAATTTTTCTCTGCGATTCTGTCTATTGTTAACTCTTGTATACGTAACAACACGATTGTCGAGAGATGAAGTCCAGTGAATTAGAGGTTCATACTTTTCAATGATTATTAAAATTATTTAATGTATACCTACATGCAGAGAAACCAGTTGATTCTATAAAATATTAAGATATGAATCACCTCACATAAAAAAATGTTCTTAATGAGAAAAAGCATGATAACAATATTCTTATATTTTTTCTCATGAGAAAATATTTGACTCAGCTATATAAGATGATTCAAATTTTAATATCTATCATGCATATTCCAGAACAGAGCTATGCAAATATTATATGAATGCATTTTTCATGGTAAACAGTTTTCATTGATAATCACACTGGTCCGTCAACCAGCGATATAGCTTTTGTATAAACTCTTTGGATTGCTCAAGGCGCTTTGCATTTTCATTACTCTGGCTTTAGCTCGTAGTCACCAGCACTCAAGCATTTTGGGGAATAAATTATCCTGCCAGGTACCCATTACCTCACCTGGGTTGGGTGCAGCACAATGAGAATTTATCTAATATATTTTATTTATTAAGATTTTTATATGAAACAAAGTTAAACTTCTATGCAAGAATGATATTAGATGTTTGTAATCCAAAAGTAAGATATTCATCTCAAAAGTTTGGCAAAGATGATGTGAATTCAACAATCTCTGTCATCCATCTTTCTCTCTTTCAGGATAACTCCAATCTGTACATGGTCTTGGATTATATTCCCGGTGGTGAAATGTTCTCTCACTTACGGAGAATCGGCAGATTCAGGTAAGGTTACATAAAGTATATCATGCTCAAGCATTGATTTTCATGATGTAGCCATAATGATAGAATGTTATAATGAAGACAAATTGTATATTCAGCTTTTAACAGATATAAATAGTATAAAAAACAAAAACTATTGCTGCTAGAAAGGCGATGTATCTTGCCTAGCAACAAACCTAGCAACAAACCCCTGCAGGAGTAATAGTTCTAGGCGGTATTTCACCGAGTAACAAAAGTCTTTAGGAATGACTTTTTGCATGACTGATGTCAGTTCTTGCACTTGATGATCAAGAATCTTATGCATATCACACTCGTTAATGTACTCCAGTCTTTCTTAAAGTCGTGCGTAACTTAAAGAAGGATTTGATGAAACACCGCCCAGTGTACTACTATATTTATTGAGTTCTCTGTACCCAAAGGTTCTTGACAAATTAAAGCTTCCCGAGGCTTGCCCAACATACTCAAACTGTATTCAAGGTATTGTAGCTCAATTGTTGATAACAGTTTTGAGGAATACTATGTAACTTTATTCCCTTACAAGAAATGTGCATAAATCTGAATCTACCAGTAAAGCAACCGATTCTGTCAAACTGCAAAAAGGAAGCAACACAAATACCTTGAAATTAGAATGCCCAACCCTATTGACAATATGAAGAAGCCACACACAATGTCACTTGTTGTTACCCAGTTGGAATGCATCTTGTATCAATGTTGAAAAAGAGGATTCCCATAAAAATGTAATCATGTTTTTATAAAAACAAACAAGATAGAACTTAGTGGTTGATTACACCACTTTTGTAATGTAGTGAAATTTATTCACGTTTGCCCCAAGAGGATCTGCAGTATGTATTCAGCTGTCAAAAATAAAGTACAATATTTAGACTATGCATTCTCTAACGTTACTACTAACTAGGTTAGACAAACACTGTAGCTTGACCAACCTAGCAACAGCCACTGCATGTCATCCACATTCCTCTAATTGTAATTTGATTATTTGTTATATTAGGTGAACATCTATTTTTTCATTGTGTATTTGACAAAGGAGCCTGCATAAAACTTTACGACATTTACTTATAAGGTTTTCATCTACAAATATATTGACAACATGTTTGTCTTTTTTGCAAGAAGAAAATGAACAGATTGTTACACCAAGTACTACAAATCGATGATAACGGAGTTGGATAACACTGACTCTACATGTAAATAGACAGAGTAGGGGAATAAGTCCTGATTAGACATTCAGAGGGCATTTACATTTTTTTTCTTCAAATTGTGGAATCTTTTTGAGGCCATGCATTTTTGACATCTAGTCTGCAACACATACCAAAATTAGTCATTACAAATCGTTGCTTGGACATGGAGTTTATTTGGTGTAGGTGAGAAAGATTTCTTATTCGGATTTATTTTGAAATCTAAATCTGCCACCTCTTGGATTCCTTCTCTGATATTTTATGTGCATCAAATAAGCACCAAAGCTCTCTCATGTATGTATGTCATTGCCCATAGGGAAACACTATCTCGCTTTTAGGCCATGCATAATGCATGAGAAGTCGGCTACGTTTGTCAATGCAATTTTGTAGCTTATATATCAGACTCTAGTAGAATCGTCTGTGGAGGCGCTAACCACTTGAAGTTGACTCAGTAATAGACCACTTTGAAGTGCTTTTTAGCTTTCAATATTTTCATGATAGGCACTTATCAAGCAATTTGCTTTACAATTCATGCATTAATAGATATATCTTCTATGATGTAATTGTGAAGCATCCAATGCTGCCCTTGAAAATATTAGTTTAGATTGTGTTATGTATCGCAAATGGAGTGCTGCCTACATTATGCAGAAGTGGCTGACAGCACCCTCATGAATTAAAGATCATTTAAATCCCATTATGAAAATACTAAATGTAAATAAAGTCACCTAGTCGTAAAAACACATGAATCGAATTCTATTACGAAAAAATAATGTCACTCAGTTGTTAAAACACATCAAATCAGTAAAAAAAAAAAAATTAGCCTGGTCTTTAGCATGGTCTTTTTAACAGTTAGAAAATAATTATTTTTACCAGAGTGATCAAATGTTTTGCAATTATGATTACGCAAAATTGGCCACAAAGACAGTGAATTGCAAGCGCGCTATGCATGACCTCTTATACTGTGTCTGGGCATGGCATTCAAGTGAATCCACTCTAAAATACACTTGATTAATACCATGCCGTGTTGCTGTCAAAATCACTTTCAGATGGCATCCTGCAATGCCTCTAAAAAGATGCATCTCGTGCCTTGCATGACATTCGCACTGCTACACAACATAACGATTGGTGATGCCACCGTGCTATATGTACCTACATTGTACATGTAGGGCTCGATTGGAGGATTTTTATGAGGCTCGATTATACACGGAGCAGCCCCCGTGATATCGAATTGAACCCAAATCAGATCAAGCCGTTGCTATTCCGCACGGGATGTCTTGTGTGATGAATATTGTATAATGCGTGTGATGCTGCGAGCTTCATGCAATCAATACACACTTGTACCAGAGATTCACAGATGATGAATGGACGGTAGGGTCTGGATGACCTTCAGGAAGTCACCAACTGTCCGTGATTATTCTCCAGCCGGCACGGAAGATCGCAACTATATTGCAATCCAAAGGTTATTAAACCAGGATCTCAATTATATTAGTCTCTCTGGGCATTTGGCAAGCCATGGTATTCATAGAAAAAATAATATCATAGTGAATAGGACAAAATGAAAAAAATATTGTCTCAGAATAGCTCAGATTGATATTGGGAAGGGGTATTTTATTGCGATCTTGTATGAATATGTCTGATAGAAATGCTGAAGAACTGATGCAGAAAATAATCTCAACTTGAGGGAAAATATCTTCCAGCTTCTGAATATATTGAACTGCATTTTGCACATAGTACAGTTTTATGGAAGTGGAGAATATTCAATATGCTCCCTCATACTATCTCGATTGCATGTAAAGTAATAGTCTACCAATTTGAGAAATGTAATGTCCATCATGCAAGCATGATACAAAATAAAATTTTAAAAATGGCGAGGCTTTGCAGACAGAATGGTGTGGTTACAGGTTAAAATTCTCAATTTCTCAAAGCATAATATTTTGTATGCAAATTGAAAACTTAGTTTTTGCAATATAAACTCAACCCCATTTTGTATTAGTAAAAATTTGTAATTCATAGCTCCAGAATAAATACTACCAATCTTTGTGACAAATATATAGCAGTCCATAAACATTTTCTTCTCATCTCCCTGGGCAACTTCGGATGACCTCAATATTTACAACGGATGACCAGCCAAAACGTACAAGGCCAGTCTTGGCCTGACAGTCTTCTGAATCTGAACATGTAAAATTAAAGCAAGACAAATTGGACTTGAGTATACTAAGACTACAATCTATTTCAAATTGAATAGTCATTGCTCTCCTAACACTTTTCACTCTTCAGATAATAAACATAAAGATATGTTAAGCAAACATCAAAATCAGAAAAATTAGCTCGCATAATGATTTCCCCAAGGGCCCGAATCGAGCATTGCCCCTGGATTCCCCCATTCGAAGAAAGAATCCTTCCTGGTGAAGCCATTTACAAACGCTTGCGTCTCCGCAGTTGAAGTAATTATTTGAAATCTTACAATGGAAAGATATGTGAATAATCCCTTTAAAATGGGTTCCCACTGCCAATCTAATCACTTTGATGACCGCAATCTCTTACAAACTAGTCTCAAAGAATATACATGATTTTAAAATTTGATGATATTGAAAAGCTTTGAATTAGTAATTAGTTCTTAGGCATTTCAGTCTTGTTTCCAACTAACTGCATGTGCGATGTTGTACTGTTTTATAAAAAATAGCACCTATTTATATGACAGCTTTGTTTCAATCAAGGCTTTGTGCAGAATCAGTGTGTTCAGGTATAAATATGTCTGTTTTTGCAGGCAAGTTTTGGAGCGATTCAAGCAATCGTGTTGGTCTGATCTGGAGTGGGAACGCAGTACAGAGAAGAGTATGTGATAACCATCCGCCGTGCATGTCATGAAAATCATTGACACGCTCTGTTTTCATTTCTTTCAGACTAGGGAGGCAAGCAATTAAAACGCAAGACGCGGCTTCTGTGACGTCAACATATTTTCTGTTTTCTTCTTGAAAAATATTAGATGTTAAAACGTAAACATGCATATTTTTCCATCAGGGACAACATTTCAGACAAATGGAGAGAAATCTCATGAATAGTGGGAGATGTTTTACTCCATGGCTTTTACAACATGTGTACTCAGTTCCACTTATTCGCATTTTATTCCTGAATACAGTACCATTAATATCGTTATCAGAACTGGTAATTTGAACATAATGAACACACTGGCATGTCTGACTGTCTTTGGAAGTAATTGATGAATAATACAATATTGTAAAAGACCCAGCATGTTCATGAAAATAATAAACTGCAATTTAGTTGTATTCAAATATTAAGAAAAGGGTATTTTGCCATATTCCTTGAGGATGAAAAAAAATATCAAATAGTATTTTATGATACACATGATTTTGCATGCATGCTTGTAATTGTCTTGGCCTAGTTTGATGCACACATAGTACGTTCCTTCCATTGTACAAGTACAAATATGTACAGATTAAATCCACAAATATACTTATTAAAAGTAGAAGAATGTGGAAAATATAGTTAGACTTTGCATAATGATTTTCATAAATATATTAAAAAGATGCACCACAAAAATATGAATACTGGAATTTGTACGCATTGGAGCAGAAATTGGTCAGGAAATATCAAGGGGCCATATTTGATGTCGCTAATGATACAACAGATTTTATACCTGGTAAATAAATATGAACTACATGTATAGCGTGCTCAATGAAATGCGCATTGGGGCAGAGAAATATTATGAAAGAAAAATTATTAGACTTTGGACTCTCTTTCCAAATATGCTTTGTTCATCCCAGCAATTCTTTGTATTGATGAAGAAGTGCAGGTAGAGATATCATATTTTTCTCTTTTCCATTTTGTTTTCTTTCAATGAAATCAGTACTTTAGTCTACATTTTCTATATTTAGTATGAGCGCCTCTATTCATAATTTCATGCTTGGCTAATACTGCATATAAAATATGATTAGCAGGTGACTCTTATGAAACAGCTTTTCCAGTGAATTTGCACCAATATTGTTCTCACATATTTTCGAAGGTGGAAATTTAGGCTGTGAGATGAATTTCAAAACAGTCTTTTGATCAGTCGGTCTTTCAATCCAGATTGTATTCATAGACTAATATCTTTCTTTAGTGTTTCTTCACCCATGTGCATAGTTATGTGAGGTGGATATATCCATGACCGCCTTTTACAATTTCTGCCATGTTTACTTTAAAGGGGAATTACAGCCAGACAATAATGTATAGTATGAACAAACTGAAAATCATTTCCACCTGTGCTGGGCATCCTTGAATTGGCAACCTATAGCCAATTAGCATAATCTGTGATGTCATACATGTCATACATATCATATTTCAAATGAGGAATCTTCTGGAATGCTTGCAGAATTGATGTGGCTATAATATATTTAACCAAAAAAAAAAAAAAAAGCTTCTGTCTACTTTTTTGGAAAAAGAGGAAAATGGGAAATTCTGTGTACAAAGTGTATGGAGAGTTCTCCATGTTGGTAGCCAATTTTTGCCTGTAAATTTGCCAATTTAAGGAGCCCATTTAAGGGGTGTAAATCAAAACTTTGAAAATTCATAACTTTTGATTTGATTATCCGATTTTGCTCAAATTTTCACAGTTTGTTCATCTTATTATTCTTCATTTAATGCTAACAATTTAATGTCTGAGTGTAGTTCCCCTTTAACTCTTCTGGCATACATGCTTGCGTGTATTCCCCAAACATGGCCTCAGTTAAGCCCTTTCATAATTGTATGCAATATTGTTTTCAACCGCTATTATTGTGCACAATATTTTGAACCCAAATAGATAGAAAAGATCACAAAGTCAATAGTGATATAATCAAGAAATTACAGAAAATATGTTTGATGGTATGCACATACATGACATGAATGATACATGGCATGGCCTGTATGTTGTAAACTCGAAGAAACCTGACCAAAAGTGAGACAGAGATTGAACAACATGTATGTATTTTAGATCACTCAAGGTATATCATTGAGCAATGATCGTTTTCAAATGTACCAAATGGCTTTTTTTCCGTTTTAGGAGTTTTACAGGGGTCACAAAGGTTTGCACAGGCTTCATAAAAGGACACTGTAACTGCAAAGGTGCAATTGATCTCAAATCAACCGCAAATCAATTGGAAATTGAAATGCACGCTTTTATTGGCGCATGGTCTGCGCTTGTAATAAGACACGCACAAAACCGGGATTTTTATTTGCATGTACCATTGACTGCATTTTGTGATCAATTGCAACTTTTTAACAACTCCCCTATTATCGTAATTAGTAGGGATTTTTTTCTTCCTTTTGCCAGGTTCAACGTTCAAAATCCCTACAAAGTCAGTGAAAAAGCACTAAAGAAACAAATTTGGCAATTAAAGTTTGAAAATATTTACCACATATTGAGGTCACAATTTTGCCAATACTGGGGCCTTTTGCTCTCATATGTAGAAATGCGGCTGTAAATGTATCTTGTCAGTATACAAACATATATTTACAATGAGCAGGAAAGAATACCATACGTAATCTCCATATTCCCACTAGATTGTGTAATATAACTGTGTTATGCAAATCATGGCAAAGTAGTGCATAGAATTTTTGCTTCACCAAGTAACATGTAGACAGGACATCATTGCACATTGATCTTTAATACCTAGCAAGCAGATAGATGTGAATCTCTCAAAGGTGTTCCCTGCACATGCTAATCATATGACTGTCTGTGACAGCACAACATTTGTGCATTGATACATGTAGGAATGAATTGTGAATGTGAAATCTACTGCTGATATGAAACTATTTACAGTTCCTACACTACTATCAGTATCTACACAGCTGCTTGTTATCGCTACGAGCATGACATACATAGTTTATTTCACAATGTGTGTTTATTCCTATTAAAGTATTGTAATATGAACAAAAAACATCAAGCCAGGTGAAAAAAATTGTCAAAAAAAAATAGTCATGTTCGTCCACAGGAAATGATATCAGTTTTTAAAAGGGTACCTGTTACTTTTTCTTTGCTTCAAACATTTCAACTCTAATGAAAATTAAAGGAAAACACTCAATATAATTCAAACTAGTTTCAATAATACAATTTTTTCTTCAAATAAAGATTAAAGATAAGAATAGTTAGAAATAAATAATTTGAAATTTAATGCTGATATGAAGTCATTTACAATTCCTTGTCTACTCTTGATAAGAGCTACACAGCTGCTTGCTTCGAATGTATCTCTATGTTTTTCAGGGCGAGCAATACCTACATTTACTTCACGAGTATGTGTGCATGCACATTTACTGTTGTTATGTTAATGAAAAACATCTGGCCAGGTGAAAAATAAAAAAGTTCAAAACAAAACTGGCCATCATTCATGTGAAATAATATGGGTGATTCAAAGGGTACCTGTTGTTGTTGCATTGTTTTTTCCACCTTCAGACGTTTTCACTCTAATGAAAAAGATAGGCAAAAACCTGAATAACATTAAGGATATTTTGAATGATACAATCTTTTTCCAAAGAATATCATAGATAAGAATTGGTAAAAATAGAGTGAAATCTAATGCTGATATGAAACTTTTCATAGGGTGCCTGATTTATAATCTTCAGAGCTGCTTGTTATCAGGGCTAGCATTAGCAAGACCTTCTTCACAATATAGGGAATGATACAATTTAGAAAGAGGAAACATTTTCAACACGTTACTGTACATGTAAATGGGAAAAAGTTGCTTAACGAAACATCTTACATGTATGTGTAGCAATCATGCTATTGGATTACACATACTTGTAACACATTAAGTAAATTCTGATGTAAATGGAAAATAGGAGTGAAAAATGATGGGGGGAATGTTGACCAGACAGATGAATTAATAAGTTAATAGAAAAGGCCCCGTTTTGGTAAAAAGGCTTGAATTTGAATTTAAAAAAAAAAACCCACTTTGATTATTATTTTAATGAATCTGAAGGGGAAAAAAAGTATTTTTAAGAGTAATGCATTTTATTTCTATCATGATAAGTGTATTTGCTTGAGAAATTAATTTTCAATTTGCTCTGTTTTGTTGTTACGTCATTTCAAATTCTAATGTGAAGTCATACTTGGTTACATATTATTAAAGATGACTTAAAAAATTCAAACAACATTTAGCATACTTCATTTTTTGTGGAAGATCAACTATGCAGTGTCCATAAGGAGTATTCCAGTATTAGTTTTGCCCATAGTCCAAGGACCCTTCCAAGAAATGTATGCATGTCATGTTTACTTGTGTATTTAGCTGTCAAGATTGGGTAGGCTTGTTTAGACTTACGCCTACATTATACAGTCTGGCGGCATGAGGCAATAACATAAGACAAGGAGGAATGCTTTCCGTAGTCTATGGATTCATGTTCATCTACATGTACATCCACTACAGTCTGATGTAGTGAGCTACACTTGTGGTGTCTGATATTATGATTGATGAGGTGATGTGATCGCATTTCAAAAGCAAGGGGCTCCTCTCATAAACAGCTTAATACAGTTGCATATTATCCTTGGTTACATGTAGTAGTAAAGCTTCATCAGAGCTGCCAAGTAGTAGGATTTTATGCTTACATTGACATGTCTAGGACAAAATATGATATTCCAAGTTCTCATAAACAGCGTGAATACAGTTGCATTATATCCTAGGTTACATGTATTAATAAACATCGTCAGAGCTGCCAAGTAGTAGGATTTAATGCTTACATTTGCATACATTGGACAAAATATGATATTCCAAGTTCTTGAGATACAGTGCTCGAAGTATGGAAGCTAGGAATTTTTTTTCTAAAAAGAGGATTTTTATCTAGATATGAGGTTAGCAGCTATGCGTCTAAAATACAAGTTTAGTCTTTTATCCTATCATTTCTATCCTGTTTAATACAGGATTTTTCACTGGAAGGGCAGCTACTGGATAAAATATGATATTTTAAGTTATTACTCTAGGAAATTGTATGGAAGCTATTAGGATCTTTTTCTAAAAATGTGATTTTTTTGCTAGATATGAGGCTAGTAGCCCTACATCTTTTGCAAGCATGTCTTTTAAAATGAGATGAAAGTATTTCAGAAGTTTTTTTAAATAAATATGTACCTGAATGTATACTCTGAATTGGACTGTTAAGAGTTGGAGAATGAATATATCGAATTTTAATGACGCTTGCAATCGACTAGAAGTTCACCTGTTGACCTATGCACGCCCTACATTTGATACACTACATTGATGTTAAACACATGCGCACTGTTACAGTACTCCCACAGTATACTGTCTGTCCTGCACATCTACATATACGTGATGCCATCAATTACACCAAAGTGCTGCATAATTAGTAGCATGATTTATGATGACTATTTTGTATTTTGCAGGGAAAAAAGCTTTACAATTTTATAGAATACTGTTATTTAATTGACCACCTCTTTCATTTAATGAGCTTCTCTTTTTTTTCACATTTTCCCGATTTTCCTTCTAAATCTTAACATGTCCATATCTAATGCAGATAAAATATTGTAACATATTTATCCTGCATTCAATATGACACATGTAACAATTGAAAAAAAACAATCCAATTTACAATGCTATCAGTTGTCTCCATTTTGATGTATACATGTATTTTACCTGCTCTTCCCCTGTACCTACTGTGGTGATTTGTTTTTCATCTAAAGCTAAACATGCTCACCGGGGCTGGTGTCCATATATCCAATACATCTTGGATCTGCTTTGAATGTGATATTACTGGCATATGTTATGCAAGCTCCACAATTTGACAAGCTGCTATTTCATCCAATTGACCATCCCTCTCACCAGCTTCTCCTATACATGTACATGTAGCTGTTCGTTATACTATTTTCATACTATTTAAAGTCTCATATGAACATCCAATGTAGATTTGGCAAAAAAATTCAATCTGAACTGAATGTGATATTATGTTTCGTGTCGATAAAAACTAGCTTTACATTTGGATTTATAAGTAATTAGTTTAATTATCAAATGTGTTGTCTCTTAGCTTTTCCTTTGTGCCTTTTATTTTCTACACGAGCATATCCACATCAAATACACATGAATTATGATAATTCAATCTGCATCAAATGTGATATTACATCATGATTTTGTCTGTAAAAACAAGCTTTAAAATTTGATTAGCCACCAGCTTTTTACAATTCAATTTTACCATCCATTTCACCTGCTCCTCGAGTGTCCTTTCTATGTACAGTCGGACATGTCTGCAATATGTACATTTTTGCATGCACATTATTTGGTATAGTAGTCAATGACATTCAATTTGATATTAAGCTAGCAGGTAATTCCAATTTTCCTTTATAGTTCTCTGTTACTTACATGTACTCCCTATCTGTTCCCTATTTTTATCATTTTTCGGGGGAAAAGCCTACATACGGGTATCTACATCTCATACGATTATTATGGTAGAATATTCAAATTGTTAAGAATTCAGGGTTTATAATATTATGATTTATCTAAAAACTACTACAATATGTCGTATATTTTACTGACCTGTATATTTTTTATCGTGTGACATGTCCGCATCTAATGCAGATTAGATATTCTAAAATATTAAACCTGGATTCAGAAGGATATTGTTATAACATTGTGATTTTGTTAAAAAAGTACTACAATATTATCAGCTACCAGTTATATTTAATTTGCCGCCCCTTCCGCTTGCTCCTCTTATGTACCAATGTCATCTATGTTTCTATGTGAAGCCTGATATGTCTACATCTAATGCAGATTGAATTGCGTTGGTGCTCATCTGGCTAGCATGCATTGATTTGCTTCGTCACTAGAAAGATAGACATGCTAATGAGTTCAGAATGTTTGTTTGTTTACTGTTTGGATCCTCTCCTCATCGTCCTCCCCTTTCTTCTCTTCTCATGCCATCACCTTCCCTCTCTTTCTCCTTCTGCTCTCTCCCTCTCATGCTTTCATCAAAACATTCTCCTCCTCCTCTCCACCTCTCTACATTTGTTTTTCTCTGCATTTTGTCAAATTTTTCCTATATTTTATCTTGTCTTTTCTTTAATCCATCTTCCTTTGTGTCACATTCCTCTTCATTGTACCTTCTATTCCCATGTAGTGTCTGATGTGTCTACATCTAATACAGATTGAATTGTGTTGGTGCTCATCTGGCGTGCATGCATTGATTTACTTTGCCATTGGAAAGATGGACATGCTAATGAGTTCAGAATGTTTGTTTACAGTTTTTTATCCTCTCCTCCCCTTCCTCTTTCTTCTATTCTCATTCCATCACCTTCCCTTTCTTTCTCCTTACAATCTCCCTATCATGCTGTCATCCAGAGCTCTCCTCCTGTCCCCTTTTCCCCTCTCCTTTTTTTCCAGATTTTTTATCCCATTTCTTCTCTTTATTATCTTTTTTTTTTCAACCCATCTTCTGCGTATCTTCCCCTGCATTGTGCATTCTATTTCCATATAGTGTCTGATACATGTATGTCTACATCTACATCTAATGCAGATTGAATTGCGTAGGTGCTCATCTGGCTAGTCTGCATTGATGCCAATGAGTTCAGAATGTTTGTTTACTGTTTGGATCTCTCCTCCTCTTTCTCCCCTCCCCCTTTCTTTCATTCTCATTCCATCACCTTCCCTTTCTTACACTTTCTCCCTCTCATGCTATCATCCAGACAGAGCTCCTCCTCTCCCCTTTTTCCTTCTCACTTTTCTCCAAATTTGTATCCCATTTCTTCACTTTGTTATATATTTTTTTTCAAATCCATCTTCTACTGTGTTATCTTCCCCTGCATTGTGCATGCTATTTCCGTATAGTGTCTGATATGTGTACATCTAATACAGATTGAAAATTTGCGTAGGTGCTCATCTGGCATGCGAGCATTGATTTACTACACCATCAGAAGGATGGACATAGTAATGAGTTCAGAATGTTCAATCTGGCTTGTTTGTTTACAGTTTTGGTCCTTTTCCTCCTGCTCTCCCCCTCATCCCTTTCCTTTCTTTCTCCTCTTCCCTGTCCTCTCCTTATCTCTTCTCAACTCATAACATTCCCTCTCTACATGTATATCCTAAGCCATTTTCCCTCAATATTATCACAGAATCATTTGCCCCTTTTACCTCACATTTTGTCCTCTTTCTAGCTTTTTCTAGCTTCACTCGATCTTCTCTTTCTTCTGTAATTTTCATGCAAAGTGCAAAATGTCTACATCTAATGCAGAATGAATTGCATTGGTGCTCATCTGGCTAGAATGCTTTGATTTGCTGTGCCACCAGAAGGATTGTCGTACTAAGGAGTACAAAATGTTTGCTGTCGTGTTTTGCATCTCCTTCGCCTCCTTCACCATCTTCCCTCATCCTTTCTTTCTTTCCCCATCCTATCTTTCTTCCCCCTCCCCATTCAGTCCCCTACCCTTTCTTCCCCTCCCATTTCTTCCCCTCCCATTTCTTCCCCTCTTGTTCCTCCCTTTCCCATCTCCCCTCCCATCTTCCCTTTATCTTTCCCCTTCTCATCTTTCTTTTTGTTCCCTTTTCCTCTAATCCTCTAATATGGGATGCTCCCCTTTTCCCTTTTCTTTTGGCCTTCTA
>BQKZ01004260.1:18578-38680 GCA_036244855.1 Temnopleurus reevesii
TAATGCCCCTGTTTAAGCCCCATGCTCAATTACGTATGTACATGTACAGTACATTACCCTGCTCTTGACATTAATGTTTGTGATGTCAAGCTATGTATACTGTTTGCAATATCAAATTAATCTTTCACTATAGACAAGATTATATATAATTATGTAGACAATGGGTCTTGTCTTTAGGTGTTTGCATACACTGAATTCATATCGGTGTCCCCTAAAATGTAATTCATACAATTCATACATGTCATCCTTTCCCATTTTCTACTTGTTTTCTAGTCTCTTCTCTTTTGATCATGTCTTGTGGAGTGCTTATATAAACCAATATGTAGACATTCAAGACTGCATTTAATATTCAAGTATTGTAGGAGAGTGTGTAGAGACACTCAATGAAAATCCTTACTCCGAAATGATGCGAATGTCTCTTTACATTTGGGGCTCAGTGATATGCAGTGTAGCCTAGTCATGACATGCATCTTTCATAAGTTTTTTGCTGAGAAATACATTTTTTTGTAAATTCTTGGAAGCTAAATAGCGACATCAACAGGATTGTTATGTTTATTCTGCAGTGTACATTTCGTTGACTTGAATATTGATTCATGCAAAATGTTTAATGAACACAGCTCCGGTTCTCAGAAATCAGAGCGTGTGAATGTCCTGAGTTTGTAAACACCACAGTCACGTAATACGGAGTTCACCTGAATCAGCGACATGTTCATTTATTGATTTATAAGCTTTAATCTAGCAGCATCAGTGCTACAAAGGCGATATCATAGGTCACATGTTTGGAGGCCGTATCAATATTAAATGGAAATACAATTTACACAAAAGATAATGGTTGATATATTTGCTTAAAATTAATGTTAATTTGCTTAAGATGTTCATACATGTCTGGATTATTCCATTGGTTTGAATTTATTTGTCGTACAAAACCACAATTAAACATGGCCCTTATGCACAAACTGAAAATACACACATGATTAGTGAAGAGTAAATGTACTATACANTATTTGCTTAAAATTAATGTTTATTTGCTTTATAAGATGGTTATACATGTCTGGATTATTCCATTGGTTTGAATTTATTTGTCATATAAAACCACAATTAAACATGGCCCTTATGCACAAACTGAAAATACACACATGATTAGTGAAGAGTAAATTTACTATACAATGTTGTTGCTGACTGGAATTCTACACGAGTGAATTCATGGCACTGTGACAATTTTTGTGATATACCAGAGTTAGGAATTATTTTCCTATTCAAACGAAACATTGGTCCGATAATGATGCAAGCAAAAATGGTGTTCCAGCAAGTATTATCTATTTCAGGGAAACTCATAGGTAGATATCTTGAACATTGTTCACATGAAAGAGTTGCACTATTAACACCATGGAACGAATCAACATGTGTAGATCCCGAAACAAAGATAAGGACAAGAGGATAATCAACAAATAATGCATGATTCATACTCTAATAATCTCAAACTTTTTTTTTCTATTGATTTTTGGGTTTGTATTTTTGCAACAATATACACTTGAAAGAAAATTAAACACCAATCATTCCTCCTCATTCCCTTTGACATTGTCTCCTACAACAAACCTCGAGAATCAGAAGATTCTGCCAAGATTGTCCTTACATTTGAATTCTTTTACCACTTGGAAAGCTTCCAACACCCTAAACACATTTTTGTTCACGTGTAGATCTTTAGCTTCATTGATGAAAGTGCTAAACAAAGGTTCTTTCTTTTGTTTCTAATTCAATCCTCTCTGCATTGAACCTCATGCTATGTTCTATGCAACTTAGATTGTCCTTGTGTTCGAGGACCTCTACCACTTGGACCGTACATGTAGAGATTTGAATTATCATACATTGTAACAGTGTACATCAAATGACATACATGTTGAGTTCTAAATGGTGCTAACAATTTCTTTTTTCCTTGTCTCCTATCATAGTGAACCTTAATCCAGATTTTATCCAGTCCAGATCGTCCCTGTCTGCACGTACCTCAAACACTTGGAGAACATCCCTTATCATATGTTTTTAAGGTGTATATTGATTAACTTTCATGTTGAAAGCCGTGGTGCTAATTATTCCCCTTTTCTTTTGTTTTGCTTTCCTCCTCTACAGTGAACCTCACTCCAGATTCTATGCAGCCCAGATTGTCCTTGCCTTCGAGTACCTCCACCACTTGGACCTTATATACAGAGATTTGAAACCCGAGAACATCCTAATCCAAGAGAACGGCTACATTGCAGTAAGTAGGAATGTTCCCACTAGACCCCAATATTAAATAGTCATGCTAATTCTTTGGCCTGTAACATAAATGAGATATGATTTACGATTAATCTAATGTTAATGGTATCTCTATGGTGCATGTTTTGCCACAGAATTACGATTAAAGTTTATCATAAGATTAAAAATTATGTTCCAGGCTCCTGATACAGCAAATTTTCCCAATGGAGTTTCCTGACTATGACAGTAAATCGTAGAAGAGTGTCGATTGGGCTAGAATTTAAAGGTTGGTTATAGTTGGGATAATGGGGAAGCACCTAGTGATGTCAACTCCCACTTCTCTCCCCTGACTCCTCCCGTAATGACATGTGGAGTTGCCCTCTGCTCCAGCATCTTAGCAACATTCATAGGAGTAGGGGTTACGAATGGTTATCACTCAACATCTTCCATGAAAAAGTTGAATTGCAAGCATATTGCAGGATGGGATGAAGGCAAAACCATCAAAGTAATGGTGTTTTTTTAATTGTTGTATACATTGCAATAGAAGCTGATCAGGCTAGAATCCATCATCTTCGCAAGATTAGTAGGAGTAGAGGATGATGCACTGTCACTCAACATCTCCTGTGGAAAAGTTGAATATCGACCTTATTTCAAGAGATTGCTTAGGAAATTGATTGGGCTTGTGGGCTTGAATCTTGTGATTGGCTGAAATTGGAATAATGGGAAAGCACGTAGTGACATCAAGTCCCTCTTCTCTCCCCCGACTCCTGCCGTAATGACATTTGGGGATGCCCTCTGACCCAGCATCTTAGCAACATTCACTGGAGTAGGGGGACGAAGCTGTATCATTCAACATATTCCATGGGAAAGCTGAACTGCAAGCATATTTCAAGATAGGATAAAGATAAAACCACAGAAGTAATGGTATTTCGTGAATCTCATGAATTGCAAAGGAAGCTGAATGGGCTTAAATCTCCAGATTGGTAAAAATGGGGATAATGGGGAAGCACCTAGTGATATCAATTCCCTCTCATCTCCGTTGACTCCTCATGTAATGACATGTGGGAATGCCCTCTGATCCAGCATCTTGGCAACATTCATAGGAGTAGGGGGTACTAAGTGCTATCACTCAACATATTCCATGGAAAAGATGAATTGCGAGCATATTTCAAGATAGGATAAAGACAAAACCACAGAAGAAATAGTATTTCTTGAAACTCATAAATTGCAAAGGAAGCTGAATGGGCTTAAATCTCCAGATTGGAAAAAATGGGGATAATGGGGAAGCACCTAGTGATATCAACTCCCTCTCCTCTCCCCTGACTCCTCCCATAATGACATGTGAGGGTGCCCTCTGATCCAGCATCTTAGCAACATTCACTGGAGTAGGGGGACGAAGCGCCATCACTCAACATATTCCATGGAAAAGCTGAATTGCGTGCATATTTCAAGATAGGATAAAGACAAAACCACAGAAGTAATAGTATTTCTTGAATCTCATATATTGCAAAGGAAGCTGAATGGGCTTAAATCTCCAGATTGGTAAAAATGGGGATAATGGGGAAGCACCTAGTGATATCAACTCCCTCTCCTCTCCCCTGACTCCTCCCATAATGACATGTGAGGGTGCCCTCTGATCCAGCATCTTAGCAACATTCACTGGAGTAGGGGGACGAAGCGCCATCACTCAACATATTCCATGGAAAAGCTGAATTGCGTGCATATTTCAAGATAGGATAAAGACAAAACCACAGAAGTAATAGTATTTCTTGAATCTCATATATTGCAAAGGAAGCTGAATGGGCTTAAATCTCCAGATTGGTAAAAATGGGGATAATGGGGAAGCACCTAGTGATATCAAGTCCCTCTTCTCTCCCCTGACTCCTCCCGTAATGACATTTGGGGATGCCCTATGCTCCAGCATCTTAGCAACATTCATGGCAGTAAGTCGTCACTTGATGACGTCGGAGGCATATACACTCCTTAGCTTGCTGGTTGATCAGGTTTCTACTGACATTGTCTTGAACAAATATGACCGAGATTTGTGTGATTGATGAAGAAAGTGTGCATGGTTGGGGAGGATGGATTGTCCGTCTAGAGAAGTTAAAGGAATTAGATACGAACAAATGTTGACTTTCATGTCTCAAAGTTCATAAAGATGTATGATTGATGCAAACGTTGACTCAAAACTTTGAAGTACATGTAATGTGCAAAATTTAGATCATAATAAATTGATTGATATAATGTTACATAATGATATGTTAATTGAAAAAAAAAAAAGAGATCAAGCAAAGACTAAAAGCCGGATCTTAAAACCACAGAAAATTAGAGCATATCAACAGAGTGCTACAAACTAACTTGGGACAACAAAATTAAGCCATTGGGCAGGTAAATGAAATTATATAGTCCTATGTTAGGAACTATAAATTCTTGACTGTTAACTTCTAACTTGTCTCGAATATCCAGTAACGAGATCTATCAAACATATTTCACTGACAGTTCTACCCTGCTTAATCAATTCTATTAAAGTTTGGGCAAGTGTTTGAATTCAAATTTGATTTCTTCACATGTATTCTACTTTTTACATTTTTACTCTTCTCATTGTAGGTAACAGATTTTGGCTTTGCCAAGAGAGTGAAGGGTAGGACATGGACCTTGTGTGGAACTCCAGAGTACCTGGCTCCAGAGATCATTCTCAGCAAGGTAAAGACAACCTTCCATCCACCCACAAAGAAAAACAATTAATGAAAGAGTGGACAAATGAATACTTACAGTGCAAGACATTTGCAACCTGTTATTACTATAAAACTAAGAATAATAGAGAAGGGCCAGTGATCCCTTTGTCCATTTTTTTTTTTTTTTTTATTATAGTGATAAAAGCCGAACAAAGAATTGTTACAGGTCATGTTCAAAACAAAGTGTCTTCTGGACTGCAATTGAATGTAACTGTTTTAAAGGTTTCTAGAATATCTTTGTCAGTATTTTGAAAATGCTTTTACAGGGCTTCCAACAATTATATTTTAAAAAATCTCTTATTGCTCATTTAGACAGTATATTATACATCTTTATGTGCGATAACAAATGCTTGATAAATGATGTCATATATTACGCACATCAGTACCTCACTCATTTTTTAATATCAACCGAAATGATTTAAAAAAAAAACGCTAGTATGTTCCCAGACATTGGAGAACACAGAACATAATGAATGATATGCACGAATACCACCACTGCATACATTGCAATAACAGTAGGTAATTACTGATTTCTTCTGTTTTTCAAAGTCAGTAAATTCTCATTCTACCACTTCCATCCTTTCAGGGCTACAACAAGGCAGTAGACTGGTGGGCGTTGGGGGTTCTCATCTATGAAATGGCTGCAGGGTATCCTCCGTTCTTTGCTGATCAACCAATCCAGATCTACGAGAAGATCGTCTCAGGAAAGGTGAGATAATACCACCATGATGTCTTGAAAATGGCCCATCTTTGCCACATAAAATTGCTTTTTACAAATTTTTACTCCTTTTTGGAGCGCAGTGAGAAAATTCTCATCGAAAAATGTGCATGTTTTCAATTAAGGGTTAGGAAAAATCCGTATCAAAACCACTCACGATCTCACGAAAAATAACATAGTGTATCCTGAAAGTTCTACTGATACCGTGCTTCCAAAGCTGATAGGAATTTCTCGTTTTTGCTGCCTAGTTGTTTGGAAAATTTTGTGAATAGGTGGGCTCTTTATATACCGTGCTTGTTCTTGATGACCTGAAAGATTGCAGGAGGTATGCCCGACATAGCAACAAGTAATATATGTATGGAAACTGGATTTTAGTTATTGTAGTTCCATTGTCGCTTTAAAGAAGACCGTGTTACTATTTTGGTTGGCAAGAAATGCGCATAAATGTGAATCTAATAGTAAACCTGCCTAATGTGCACTGTAGAATAAAACCAGTGTATGTACTATAGTAAATTTGCATTATCTGTGCTCAATTACCTATTCTCCTTTTCTCCCTAGGTCCGATTCCCTTCCCACTTTAGTGCAGACCTCAAGGACATCCTACGTAGCTTGCTGCAGGTCGACCTGACCAAGCGTTTCGGTAATCTCAAGGCTGGTGTGGCTGACATCAAGAACCACAAGTGGTTTACCTCAACGGACTGGATAGCCATCTATCAACAAAGGGTAAGATTTGCCTTCCAAGATCGAGCAGTCATCCGCTCAGGAATATGCATGAAACAAAATTAAAACTTTTGAATAATACAACCACTGACCGAAGTAAGAGAAAACAGGACATGCCATGCTCTTAGCCATTCACTTGAAATGAGAGCCTTGAATTCATATGAAAATACACCTCATGCATATTCCAGAAAAGTTGGCACATGTGTCTATATATTGTCTGCAGAACTATTGGTGTCTCCTGTCAAGTATGTTTGCCTTGCCCAGATGTTAAGTATATTACATATTGTTTATAATTTTTAGAACCTGCATGGGAGCATAGGACGCTGCAACGAAGCAGTTGTTGTGACACCAAAGTGAATAAATGAATAAATAAATAAAAAGTGTTATACCAGAATTCCTCTTGAGAAGAATCAGTCCACTACATCATAATAATGGAATGTTCTTCCAACTGATTTTCAAAGTCACTAAAATAGCGAGCGTTTGTCTCCGTAATTTGGTCACAAAAGTACAAATTCAAAGACACTTTATTACCAACAAGTGATATCATCATCATTTTTTTTTTTTTTTGGTAAAACTTTTTCTTTCTCATGAGATATTAATGATGCACTCTAATAATTTCATTATTCCATTTCCCCTCCACAGGTGGATGCACCCTTTGTACCACGGGTCAAGGGTCCGGGAGACGCGTCACAGTTCGACGAGTACGAGGAGGAGGTGCTAAAGATCTCACTCACCGAGAAATGCGTCAAGGAGTTTGCCGACTTCTGAGCCAACCACCCCCTCCGATCCTCTTCTCCTTCGCTGCCCCACCCCCTTGGGCCAATTACCCCCTGGGGGTAGGGGCGTGATTCTCTGTTTTGTCCCCTCTCCGTGAGGGCACACCCTGTTTCCAGTGTTCCGGATACCAATGTTCTGTTTTACCTGTGATTTATTACTGTATGTCCAAAACGAGATGCGACGCGACGGAGAAGAGGTGCGAGGATTGCCATGTACAGAAATTGTTACTCTATATGAGAGATTTAAATGAATGCGGGAGATGAATTTTATTAGATGTAAAGAATATGGGAATAAGATGAATTTTGTGAATAGCGTTGATGAACCATTCTATCAAGTACGGGTGGATGCGTATGCCAAGGTGCGTGTGCTATGGAATACACAGAGGTTACAGTTTTATTCATAGGCACATGCGAGCATCATACCAGTGGTGACAACTTATAGAGATAGTTTTTAGACAATCTTGGTCTATCTAGGAATCAACTCTATTCCTCATAGTATATGAGGTATATTCAGGCATTATATATATTATATATATATATATATGAGATATAACTTTAATTTTTTTTAATTTCTAGAGGTCAATATGTAATTCTTTGCCCATACTGTCTAAGCACAAATTGAATTAGGTGTTCTAAACGACATTGCCATCTAATAATAGTATCATATTTTGTTCTGCTACTTTGCATTGTTAACTACCAAATAACTAAATTTGGGAAAATATCAGAATCTTTATTGACTCAGTATCAGTATGTTGTCAAACTTGGTTACTTTTGAGACGCTTTTAATCACATTTGCAATTCATTACGGTGAGAGCCATTCAAGGTACATGTACCTTGTGTATCGTCACAAAACCAGCAAGCAAATAGACTAGACTTTGCAGGCTATAATTAACATAATGAACTTGTATTGGAACTGAAAGAGCCCAGAAATTTTGCCACATTGCAATGTTTTAAGAAATAAAGATATTGTCTATTCACAACCTCCCTTGCAAAATCAGTTATCTGTAGAAGTACAGATAAAGAACAAAACCTATTCAATGTGTGCTCTGTAATGGTTAAAATTTAAAAAAAAAATTCTACAAAACATTCACAAAAGTTGAAAAAGGGGAAATGGAAAGAGATATATATTTTCTGTGTTTTTGATAATTGTTTTTATTCGTTTTGTCAGCATGTTATGTTTCTAGCCTTCATACGTCCACCTTTTACCATCGTGAATCAAGCTTTGTGACCCTCAGAGACATGGGCAGTGATGCATTTAATATGGAATAGAAGCTTTAAAATGTACGAAATTGTGACTTCAGCGGCCTGCTGAAGTCACCTCATCGCATGCTTGCCTTTGCAAGTTACACAAATCGTTCCTCAGTGCACTTTAGTGCTGCAAATCGCGACAGTGAAAGTTGGGTGTTACACAGCCAAAAAAAGTAAAACAGAATTCTCACAATTAGCTGCATTTTGGATTATATTCTTCCTTCATGTGTACATACAACTTGATTTTAAACTGATCTGCTGCTCTTCAAGGTTTGCACCAATTTGAAATAAACTTTTTTTATATAATTTTCACCAGACTAGAGTTGAAAATAGCATTTGTTTGAATGATGAGGATTTTTCTAAAATCCAAGATGATTTCAACATAGATTTATGTTGTTTAGAATTTTGGTCCAGAAATTGTCTTTATTCCATTTAACTGCTGTAATTGTGTCTAGTTATAGGAGCGGCTGATCACCTTACATTTTTTTTTTTAAGTTATCAGTTATGTCAAACCTCCCCTCATACGATTTCTCACCTTTGTATGCATTTATACCCACTTATTTCTAGATAAGTAGATGGGATCATACTTGGCAACATTTCCTTCTAAATACATAGACAGCATCAACATCATTTGAATGAAAGTCTGCAAGAGATAGTTGTGTGTAGTATGTCAAGATCTTATATCAACCCGGAAAGAAGCTAAAGGGAAGTATTGAAATTAAACAAAAAACATGAATTCAAAAAGATGAATTTAACTTACCCCCTGTTTGTGAAAAGTATGATTTGTGATGTACCCAAAGATATCTATTCTTTTATTTTTGCAATGACGAGGGTCTTTGCCTTTTTTGGAATTCTATCCAATGCTATTTGGCAGTGTTCAGGAAGCGGGAATGCATTGATCGGTGTGCTAGCTATCGCAGAAAAAAAAAGGAAAAGCAATGTTTTAGTTGCTCACAGCAAAGAATGGTTCTATTCATCAAATTTGTATAAATATCTTTTATGTCTATGTGAACTGTCTGTTATTTTTGTGAATTGTATTAAAACAAAATCTTCCACTCAAATAGAAAGAGCTAGAGGAATATATATTGACGTTGCAAAGTGTGGTAGCTTTGCTGCACTGAAATTTAGACTCTTTTTATTCCTAGCTTATGAATTTTATTACAAAATATATCAATGAACTTTTAAAATTTTCTACCACACTGTTTAGCATTATGTTTTTGTGTGAGGAGATTTTCAAGATAGGTGTAAGATAAGTGACTCATCCATCTAAAAAAGTTAGCACTTTTGTTCCAGTGTTTCAGATTCCATGGCAGATGATTGCATGATCCTGTTATAGCGACAGCTTTCAATACATAGTGGTAATTAGACGTTGGCTTAATTGTCATTATAAAGGTGACTGTATTAAGAGCCATGAATACCAACTTAAGCATCATATCCCAATGACAAGTGATCAGTCTAATTTCCATTGAATTTCCACAGTGAACATCTAGGGGATATTTATAGAATACTGCACTCAGTTGCAAGATGCAGTTGATGTTCAATGGTGCTGGCCTGTCATTCTAACATGCACATTTCTGCATCAGCGCCGGCGATGACCCTATCGCAGTATCTGTCTTAAATTTAAATTAATTTTTCAGTTGAATTGAAGTTGATTACAACTTTCATACAGCACCCCCTGAATTTCATAAAGCAATTGGTGTATTTCTCAATTCTTTCTTGCTCCTTTCTTGGCTATTCTGACCCGATTATCTTGCTGGCAAGACAATTTTGTACTTGTTAAACTGAACCCATAGACTTTAGAATTCTCTACTTCCAACTAAATCACCCAATAGTCGGCAGATGTCAACAGACCAATTTGCTTTCATTCATCATGTTAGGGTTGTTAAGATAAGCTTATAATGATAATAATAATAATAATGATATACATGAATTTATATAGTGCAATTACTATACTAGATATATTCAGCTGTGCTAAGTTTAGCTAATTTTTCTCATGGGAACATCTGACTAGTTGCTTGAAATTGTCTTACTTATCTCCCTCTTGCCAAGATGTGTTACATACCTCCTAACATTGATTTATTGGGTTATACATGTCTTTGTTCAGAGGAGTCACTGTAATCAAATAAAGCAAAGGTAAATGGGTAAGACTATTTCAAGCAGCTTTCCTGTATTTCTAACTTAACATGATGATTTTTATTAGTGCCCATTCAAATGGAAGGTAGGACAAGTGCAAAGTCACTAAGGTACAAATTGAAGTTACACATTTATATCCTTTTTCTTAAAAAGTGTCATCATTATTGTCTAAGAAATATTGTGTATATCTCAAGATGGGTTAATGTTCTATCAAACAAGACTAGTATTTGTCATATGCTGTTTGATAAATGTTTATTACCAATGCCAAAAGGTAGAAGGGTATTTTAAAAATATTTTCTTTAGTTTATTACATGTTGCATAGAATGTTTGAAAGTCAGAACTGTCTCGTAATATTTCATTTTGGTCAGTCTTTAGATTCAGGGTATCTATATGACCTTACACATCGACAATAGTTGAATTATCTTATTCTTGTATAGATCATGATATGATCAACATATTAACACAATATTGCTGCTGTTCCTAATTTTCATTTGATGCTATTTGTGGATCCTTTCAGAAACCATAGTAACTTTCCAAGTCCTTTACATATTGGAAGCATCTAGATTGGTTCGCTCAGCATACACATTGGCTGTTCATCTGCATAGAATGTTTCTGTACCATTTTGCTTCAATGTTTTCTTTTTCCTGTGGTGCTTATTACCAAACATTTAGCAAACATACCAACTTGTAGTTAGCAATTATTGTGCATTTTCTCACTTCACAGAGTCTGTTTCCGTCTCTAATTTCAGAGGAAGAGTGGCTGAATTGGTTATTGATTCACACAATTCAAGGTGCCGATTTGGGAAATTTAAATATTTTTATTTCCAAGAGTATATATGTTAGAAAAATATTGAATGAAATATTTGAAAATGTCCTTCCAACATGACAGCATGGTTCAAATAATAGATTCAAATAATAGATTCTAATCTGAATGGAACCTAAAGCCCATAACCTCCAATAAAAATCAATCTTGATGATATTGCAATTCAAGGATAATTCCTCTGAAATTCTATCAGGGGGATATTTCACAAAGCTCGTCATAGTGAGAAGCACAAGTTCTCTGACAGATAGAGCAGTCACAGACAGTGCTTCCCTTCCGATCAAAATCTAGGTTTCCATTGGTATAGTTGGAGCTGACCAATTTGTCGTTGTGACAAGCTTCATGAAAAACCCTCCTGAAAAGCGTGCATCACTGGTTCTGTGGAGTGAGAACAAAGCAAACCAATACAGTCATCTTTCTATAAACCAATACCAGTAGAGGAATTTATAGCTAGCATTGAGTAGAATGCATTTGTTTTTTGTATAGCTCGAGATATGTAGATATTTCTATTCAACTTTGTATTCTCAATATTTTCGGTTGGGAAGATGTGATGTTGGCCACGGTATTTTGTCTGTTGCGTGATGTTAACGCACATGAAATTTAATGTATTGTAAGAGTCTAATTAGTATTGTCACTGAAAATAAACTACCATGATGGTTTTTAATCAACACTGTATATTTCTAGCAAAAAAAATCAACACTGTTGCACTATAGCCGCAAATATTGTAAAGTGTGAATATAAAAAAATTAGCAAAAAAAATTGATGTTTATTATGATTCGTTTTTTCTTACTGTATTATTGAAGAAGACATGTACATGTTGAAGAAAACTGGGATATATAAAGGTTATTAAGGTACAAAACATGGTTATTTAGCATTGATGAGTTAAAAAACAGAATTAATGGTGATGTTCATGAAACTGTACATTTTAGTGTTTTTTCTTGATTATGTCCAAAGTGTTTGTATTATTGCAAATGTGCATGTGGCTTGTAGGTATGTGTTTTACCTTGCCATAAGCATGGATGGTTATAATTTATATCACGGTCTTTGTTCCACTGTTAAACATGTAGCTCTGAAGAATTTTTAAAAATGAAAAGGGGCATATTTCTCTGCCCGTGTGTCCGTCGTCGACACAAAAATATATCAAATAAAGGTCGATCTGACTTGAAATGTTTTAGAATTGTGTTGTGTTTTTTCGTGTTTAGTAGAAAAGATGGCTTATAAGTGGGTGAATTGGGACGAAAGTGAGATAACAAACAGAAAGCTCTGCCAAAAGGCCCCCACATACTACACAACTTTCGGTCTTGAGCCCTTTCGACCAATTTTCCAAATACCTTCACGAGAGACAAAGTTTTACACTATGTTTCTGCATTTGCAAAATTGGTCTGAAAGTCTTGTAATGTGTGGTTGCCTTGAGGGGGAGTTGCTAAAAAATTGCTTGTGATTGCTAATCAGTTGGAAATCGAAACATGCATTTTTATTCGTGCACAGTCTGCACTTTTGTGCATGAAACTATGATTTTGATTGGTGTATACCGATCTGATGTACTGTACACCTATTGTACATGAACTATTTTTGTGCTCCCTAAAGAATTGACTTTGGCGTACTCCCCGAGTATGCCTTTGAATTTTTTTCACATCTTATGATGATGATGATGATGATTTTGATACTATGATGATAAGATGATGACAGTGGTAATGGTGGTGGTGATGATAATGGTGATGATAATGGTGATGATGATGATGGTGATGATGATGATGATGAAGATGATGATGAAGATGATGATGATGGTGATGATGATGAAGAAAATGCTGAAGATGATGATGATGATGATGATGATGATAATGATGGTAAAGATGATGATGATGATGATGATGATGATGGTGATGATGGTGATGATGGTGATGATGATGATGATGATGAAGATGATGATGATGATGAAGATGATGATGATGGTAAAGATAATGATGATGATGATGATGATGATGAAGATGATTGTGATGAGAAGGAAGAGAAAGAGGAGGATCTCGGTCTTCATCTGAGATCAATAATCTGTACATGGAGAAGAACTTACAAGAGCCGAAAGCGAAAGAAGTTTCTCTTTCAAAACTGTTGGCAGGTATCCCATTTGAAATAGATAAATACAGTCTAACCTCTAATCTCAAATCTCTTTGTATTTTTATTGTATTTTGACCCTGATATAACAAGGTTTCAATATAAAGAGGTAAGTCCTCTGGTCCCAACGACCTCGTTATAACAAGGTTAGACAGTACTGTAAGTAGTCTGGGATGCCAACCAAAAATCGTTTTCTTATAGTTTTTCTTTCTTCTTTCACTTCTTTCAGTATTCAAGATTTATCGAAAAATTCAAGATGAAAGATTTGAATATCGTGCCAGAAGGTAGAAAGATCAGGGGATGTTTCATCAAGATTTGTCGTAGCGACAAAGAGTCATTTTCCGACAGTTCCCATAGCAATTGTCAGCGATAGTGCTTTTCATCCAATCACAATCAAGGAATTTGTCAGCACTGACTAATTGTCTCTGCGATAAATCTTGAGGAAACACCCCTCAGGTGATCTCGATGGTAGATCTTGGCTAGAGCTGAAAGACCAATGACACATTGCATATCACGCGAGCCAAAAGTTTCTATTTCAAATCTGTCGGCAAAATACTGTGCAAACTCAGCACAACGAATATTCCAGTTGAGGACTGTTTGTTCTGATAGCACCCACCTTTCCAAACAAGCTATGCTTTTCTTTGGATACCTCTGTTTTTCCTCAATATAATTTCAAAAGTTTATATATTTGTACCATATGTGATAATGTTTAACATTTGTTATTTTGTCTTACAATTTATATTTTTTTCGTTTATATCCATGCAAGTTTATGTTAAATTGTAATTGTTATGATTTGAGTGAAAAATAAAAAATATCTGAATCTGAAATCTGAATATGCACTTACACTGAACACAGTGCTATCAGAACAAACAATCCTCAACTGGACTACACAACGAGGTACTTGGGACCATCAAAAATATCTTGTTACAGCAGTAATCTCATTATAGAATGGTTAAAAATTAGCAACTTATACAGAGCTGGAACCGAACTACAGTACAACCTTGTTATAAAGAGCACTGATATAACAAGATCTTGTTATTACAAGGTAGTTTTCGGGGTCGTATCTCTTTGTATTTTATGGTATTTTGGTCCTGATATGACAAGGTTTCGATATAAAGAGATGATTTCTCTAGTCCCAAGGGCCTCGTTATAAATTAATGAGGTTTGACTGTATTACCTTTTCATATCAGGAATATTGTTATATCAGATCTCTCTATACCAAGTTACTGCTGTAATAAAATTTGGAAGTAGTCCAATCCTGGTGAGTCTATGCTAACACTGTAAAACAAGGAAAAGACGTTCACTACTGTCGTCATATATCTTTTTTCTTTGATCATCATTTCTTGATCTTTATTCACCTTTACAAAAAGAAATCATTTACAATATTTACACAAACTATGGTATATCTAGCAAATAAATTGGTAGTTCGGGTCTAAGAACATAACCTGACAATGCACAGATTTTTGGAGATGAATTCAGAATACATGTAGATGACAGATGTGACAAATAGATGCATGCATGAAGATAATACTTTTTTGAAAAATGAGAAAAAAAATGGATGAGATAAATTAGAAACATTATCCAAAATACAGTCAACTCTGCCTAATTCGAACTGGTCTTAGGAGGTGTTGCTCAAAATCAACTGCAAATCAACTGCGACTTAGCAAATTGTAACACGCATTTTCATTCGCGCACGGTATGCGCATTTAACAAGACACGCATAAAACAATGATTTTTATTGGCATGTTCCGATCAACTGCAACTTGCGATCAGTTGCGACTTTTAAACAACACCCCCTAAGACAATTGCCTACTTTAAGTTGATGTGACTGGGGAGAACAAATCATATCAAACCTGTATTATTTACCACTTTTATGGGGTGTTGCTCAAAATCAACTGCAAATCAACTGCAACTTTGCAAATTGTTACGCGCATTTTCATTCGTGCGTGGTGTGCGCATTTAACAAGACGCGCATGCAACAATGATTTTGATTGGCGCATACCGATCAACTGCAACTTACGATCAATTGCAAGCTTTGAGCAACACCCCCTAAGTCAAATTTCCCCAAGTCGGACAGATTTTTGTGGCACTAAAAGATCTGACTTTGGCCACGTTACATCAAAATGATCCACTGCCAGTGAAACAATATGCAATAAGAAATGCAGTGGAAACTCAGTATAACAAGGTCCATTGGACCGATAAGATTACCTTGCTGAAACAGCAATCAGTTGTGGGAACATTAGGGTAGAACAGTCAACTCTGCCTAAGTCAAACTTCTGTTATTTCAAAGTAATTTCTCCATAGCTCAAGAGATTGTTGTTGTCCCCACTAGATCTGACTTAGGGGGTGTTGTTATAAAGTTGCAGTTGATCAGAATGCACCAATCAAAATCTTTGTTTTAGGCATGTTGTGTAAAGAGTGAAATTTGTGAGCAAATGAAATACGCATATCAGATTGCAATTGACTTGCAATTTACTGCAAGTTCCGAAAAACACTCCCTCAGGCAGAGTTACCTGTATTTCACAAAGTTGTTCTTTCATATCATGATCTCAGAACAACTGGAACAACCTCCTGCTTGCTATACTAAGATCCTCCAGTGCTAGAAATGATACCAGTTGATTGTAAAGTTTACATGAGAGCAGCAAAAAAAGTACAGTCTAACCTCATTTATAAAGAGCACTGATATAACGAGATCTCGTTATAACAAGGTAGTTTTCCTTGTCCCATCTCTTTGTATTTTATTGTATTTTGGCCCTGGCTGTATTTTCAAATCCAAAACATTCAAAAAGGTACATCACACAAGTCACATAGAAACCCTGATTGAACATGATTCAACACAACTCTTTGTTTCATTCACAGCTACAGCACCTGGACCAAGAGGGGCGTTGTTAAAAATCAACTGCAAATCAACTGCAACTTTGAAAAGTGTAATGCGCATTTTCATCCGCGCATGGTATGCGCATCGAACAAGACGCCCATGAAACAATGATTTTGATTGGCACATTCCGATCAACTGCAACTTGCGATCGAATGCAACTTTTGAGCAACACCCCAAAGAGTTGCATTGAATCGGGTCCAGCCGGGGCTTCTATGCAACTCCGGTTTTACACTTTATACCAAGTTTTACTTTTTTATACCGAGTTTCGACTACAATATGCAAAAATCAAACCTCGTAAGCTATCAAAATGAAAAAGAGGGAATTGATTTCACCAATTGGTATACTAATATGGAGATGGTGCATAAAACCATAACAACAATAATCACACATGCAAGATAATTCCATTCCAATAGCATGTACATTGTAATGTACTTGATGCTACATGTATGTTCCAATGTAATACTTTGACACAATCACAATATGAAATATGGGCATGGGATTTTTCTCCAATATTTTTTCTGTTAAAATAAATATTCTACAGTACACAACATAGATACATTATCAACTCTTTTTAACACTAACTGGGATAAAAAAAAACTTCAGGTTTTTTACTCCGATAAATCATATAACTTCCCAATGGGCTATTCGCATTGTGTAAACTTCACCGATCATCAGTACATGTTAATTACCGGTACATACAAAAACTCAAAATGCTTGACACATAACCTTTGGAGAGATACTATGCAGAAAATTTCAATGAGGCAAAGTTTATATTTTTATCATGAGTTCCTACCATTTTCATTCCCCTTGTGTGTTACATACATTAACATTTGTTTGTTTTGTTTGTTTTTGTGGGCTTAGTTATGATGTCAGACATATTTGCCTCCTGTACACCAGTTTGAAAAACATTTGATATAGCTAATTTCCTTGACGTTTTGGCTTCACATCAAGGTTTCAATTCATGCCCTGTGCATGTGAGCTCCATCGGAGTTGTGTTCAAATAAGTGAATACTATTTGTGTAGTATACACAAACTATAAAGTGCTCTATATTTGATTGTTTAACGTCAATGAGCTAGTGAACTGGGACTGTTGCACGAAATGGTCTAAGATATCCTCTTCTTGCTAAGACATCTTACATTTTTGTGCCAACCTCATAACATAGACATATCAAAGTTTGTCTCTATGTTAAGAGGGTGGCACAAAAAGTTAAGGTGTCTTAGCAAGAAGAGGATAGCCGAGACCATTTCATGCAATTGGCCCCTGTTGCATACAACTCCTTAAAAAGACATCAGGCAAGTTTCACACTCGATTGACTTTGAGTCTTTGGCAATTACATGTTTTAATATCTAGTTTAATAAATTGGCATTCACATCCTTAGAAATTTTATGTGTCCCATAATAAAAGTGATCAAACTCGCCACAATTACTCCGGGATACTGTTTGCGTGTTATTTGAAGGGTACTAAGCCTTTGAATTATCATGCTTTCATTGAATGAAGAAAAGTCCAATAAACAGAATGTGAATTCTAGCAAAATCAGACAATCTATTGAAAAGTTGTGATTTTTTTAATTCTCCATTATATATCACGATCCGTGCCGCTGATGGGGATCAGTATGATTGGCAACTTTCCCGGAAACTGTGACGTCATGTCGGACAACTCCTCATTCATTTTGTACACCAAATTTTNGATCGAACAACTGGTGATCCTTTCTCATGCTCATCAATAACTCCTGGCACTGAATCATACTAAAGAAAGCATCACCAGTCGTTTATACAACTGTGTTTCCGATCTACCACAATTTAATGAAACAAAACCCAGATGAGCACTTATTTTCCATCATCCACATGCCTCCGTCCACCAATCTCGAAAGCCTACTATTGACATACCTTTTCAAATTGAGGGACAGCGGGTTGCTTCTCCGGCTCGCACTCGTTGAGTTCCGGATCTGAGTACTCGTTATTAACGTAGTACCCTACTCTGATAAACTCCTGGTTGCGGTAGGAACATGTGATAAGAACGACCGTGACGCCCAATATGTCTCCCTGGGGGATGAGGGCTGGCTTGGGAGGATCAGCCTGTATTTAAGAGATAGGGGAGATAGAAAATAAAGTAATTGAAGTTAATCTTTAGTGAATCTAAAAATCTTAATCTGTAGTAAAAGTTTGAATATAACTTGTTTTCACTGTAAATTAATGTCTGGTTTCAGTCTGAACATGTGATGAGAACACCTGTGACATCCAATATGTCTCCCTGGGGAATCACTGACTTGGGCTGGTTGGCCTGTATTATTGTAAAGGGTGGAGATGAGAGTTGAAGTTAAAAACAATCATTAGATAGGTTGACAATGCAGATTGCAGATCATTTCTTTTGATCAGCAAGCTCTAAAATATGGCTAGAAATTCCCATCACAGATCATTTCTTTTAATCATTAATTTCTATTAAAAAACTGTTGTCTTTTGAAAGCATGGGAAACACCTATTTGTTCGTGAATAGTACTTGCACTTTATCACAGTTCTAAAATCTATTTTTTCATTATGAAACATTGGATTTGGCAGTGTCATCAGCTTTGTAGTGATAATAATAGGTAAACAAATGCATGCATTTTACCCTAGAAAAAAATGACATAAATTACTACATAAAAGAATAACGTCTGAAAGTCATGGTAGATGCTACATATATACATGTATCTACACCAAACATGACATATTAAAATGTAGCAAAAATCCAAGTAGTTTGAGGAGTTTTTCAAATTATTATTACCCTAACCAAATATTTATAATTTCCACTGTAGCTCTTTTGTGAATGTTTCATTCCAAAGTGGAATGGACTGGATTCAACTGGTTTAAACTAACCTGAAAGACAAACATGTGCCTCCCCTGTGAAACTGGACCAACAAGCACAGAGTCTAACGTCTGATCGTAGTCCTCCGTCTCTGCTGAGCCGACGTAGATGATTTTCCATTCCAGATCTAATATTAGAGGGCAAGGGAGAATCATGAAAACATGGGAGAGAAAAAACGCAGAGAATATTAATTCTAAACTTCAAGAATAATGGCTACCAATTTGTATTACTTTAGGCGACAAAGAAACTTGTTAAGTGTGCGAAAAGAAAAAATACTCCAATCCAAACGAAAGAAATATTAACAAGTTAGACTAGAGAGTAGATGACCCATTTAGGGTATATTTTCCAAAATATGTTAGTCATAAACTCTGGATTTAAAACGTAATAAGAAAAATAAGTAAAACTGCAGACACTTCGCAGATACAATTGAGATAATTCTCTGAAGTCTGACGATAAAAAATTATATGATTTTGAATTTGATCAACAAATTATACTTTGCAAAATAAAAGATTACACAGTTCACAGAATTTAGGCCCTAGATCATAGATATTTGTACTTTATGGGGAGCTTTAAATCATGGATCCTAATTCACCTTGCACATTTCGCTTATAAATATTTTCTTTAATGAGGGATTGAAAACAAAAACTGGCATGACAAACTTGGAAAATTGCTATTTTACTTTTTCCCTTTTCTGAAGGTGTAAGGATCGTGTGAAAATCGATCTTGATATCGGTGGGCGATCGACTGAGATCGGGGTGGCGAAAATGGAGTCTTCTCGCTAAGTGACATATCGTTGTGCTGGAGTTTGTTTGTTGCCAGATTAAAGGTGTTTTTGTTCGTAATTCCTGTCTGATTTCTTATTATTCCTGTTTGTACACTGGATCCCGTTACA
>BQKZ01004261.1:0-11521 GCA_036244855.1 Temnopleurus reevesii
CCAATGAAAACAAAAATATGAATTTTAATGTGAATTAATTGATAAAACACAATTTGCATTGACTTTGTACACAAAATCACGTTTTGGAGCAGTTTTGAGGCTGACATGCGTGTATAAAATGTTACGTAACACCATAACGGTTGGTCCGTTGCGGGAAACTTGAAAGAAAAAAGTCAGTGAGCCGCGTTATCAGAAATTTTCGCGCGGCGAAACAATTGCAAAATCCGTCGAGGGGGGGGCCTCCGAGGCCCCCCCCCCGGCCTAGTTAGGGTTAAAATGTAACTTAATTTTTTATCTATGATTAATGTCCTTCAATCTGTCTCACATTATGACTTTGTGCTTATATCATTATGGTTTGTGATCAAAATCCATGCTGTTTTTCATTAATCTTTTACTTTTTAATTTAAGTTTTTGATAACTCAATTGTAAATAAAGTTTTATTTGAAAAGTACAGGTGGTCACTAAAGCAGATCTGACTATACTTGCAATGTACTTACCGATGCTCTATCTCTCATACTACCAGTGTTGATAAACCAAATGATTGTTTACTTGCTCGAATGATAATGGAATTCTTAGTCCTCCAATCCTAGAGCCTATTGCCAGTCTCCCACTTTATTGTTGTCGGGTATTTCAATTGTAGATTTTTCCCTTTGTTTTTCCCCTTTGTCAAGACTGTATCCATTACAAAACTTACCGATGCTTGTTCCCTAATACTAGCAGTGTTGATAAACCACTGTTTGCTAGCTCGAATGATAATTGGTTTCTTGGTCCTCCAGTCGTATGGATAGCTGTGCGTGTAATCTTCTCTATGGATTAGATGGTTGGATGCCGCAAGCATGCCAATTACTGTAGGAGAACAAAAATGAATATCATCTGTATTCAGTGTTAAATATAAAGGATCTGTAAACAGGAACAATAAAGGAGCAAAACTTAATTTAATATAGGGGGTGTTACTACAAAGTTTCAATTGATCACATAACAACTGCAAATCAGTTGCATATTGGAATAGACATTTTCATCCACTCATTGTATGCATTTTTTCACCAGACGTAAAAGAAACAATGGTTTTCATTGGCGCTTCCCGATAAACTGCAATTTGCAATTGATTGTACATTTTGTAGCAACACCCCCTAAGATGGTATTTATTGAAAGCAGACCACACAATTCCTGTGGTTTTCAGGTTTTCTTGACCTGATTGAGCGAAATCAATATGATATATGAGTTCAACACATGTATCAGATTTACAATAAATCAGCTAAAAAATCACAGAAAACATTCAAAATGTAGAATTATTTTGACCCATGCAATCCAAGGGGTGGACTCCCCTTTTAGAGTTGTACAAAGTCAGAAACTGAAGTGATTATTTTGGATGAATAAGACAAATTATTACTTGGTACCTGTTTTATTAGCATCTTTGAGCACGTTCTTTCCTCTCAGCTCATCCATTACATCATCAGTGTAGAACCCTTCACTGTCTACTTGACAATCCTATGAAAAAAAATGAAGATTTTTTTTTAAAATGCACATTCTGGAAAGAGATACACGGAGCTTGTCACCAGCGACAATTAGTCTGCACTGACTGATCCAATGAAATCTTTCATTTTAATTTAATGAAAAGCACTTTCACTGACTGTTGCGATAGTATATATCTGAAATTGACTGCTGATCTCTGGTGACTGAGAAAAGTTGAGAAACGCCCTCCAGGGAGGTGTTTCACCAAGATAAGAAAGACTTTACGCACGACTTTACGTTCGACTGGTAACCCTTCTTGCGCGTAATGATTCATAATAGTGCGCGCATTCAGCGCAAAAATTGATACCAGTCGAACGTAAAGTTGTGCGTAACTTCAAGAACGACTTGGTGGAACACCTCCCAGGAGTATCATTTGAAGGCATGAAGGTTGCAGGCTTTAAAAATAAATCCAATTCTTTTTTTTCTTCTATACTATGGAAAAAGCAGGTGAGGGACCACTGCTACATGTACAGTTAACAACAAAATTATTCATACCCCTACTGAAATTTCAGTTTTTTGTGTTTTTCTGAAAAACGACAGGTGGACACATATTAGTTTGGCTGTAGTTGAATACCTTTAATTGAAAGGCAAAAATTCTGAATAACTTTTGTATAACCTCATTTGCATAACAAAGAGCATACTGCTTTAATTGTATTTTGACTTGCTCAAAATTATTCATACCCTTTGTCAAAAAAACTACACACACAGTCAATAGTCAATTGCAAAGCCTTTGTTCTTGATCACAGCATCCAGGCGGCGTCTGTAGCTGTTCACAAGGCTTTGGCAGAGCTCCACTGGAATTTTGGCCCACTCTTCCTTGGCGAAGACCTCTAGTTCTGTCAGGTTTGAGGGCCTGCGTGCATGCACTCTGGTCTTGAGGGTTTTCCACAAGTTTTCAATGGGATTCAGATCCGGGCTTTGGCTTGGCCACTGTAGCACCTCCACGCTGTTATCCTGGAACCATTTCTTGACTGCCTTTGCAGTATGTTTAGGGTCATTGTCCTGTTGATATGTCCAGTTGGGGCCGAGATGGAGATTTTCTGCAGACTGCCTGATGTTGTCTTCCAGAATTTGGATGTACTGCTCCTTCTTCATAATGCCTTCTACCTTTACAAGATTGCCAGGCCCACTGGCAGAGAAGCAACCCCAAAACATGATGCTCCCACCACCAAACTTCACAGTTGGCACAGTGTTCTTTGGGTTGAATGCCTCGCCTTTCTTGCGCCAAACGAAGGAAACATCCCTGTGGCCAAAAAGCTCCATCTTTGTCTCGTCTGACCACAGTACTGATGACCAGAAATGTTGATCCTTGTCTCGGTGCTCTCTGGCAAATTCAAGTCGGGTTTTACGATGCTTCTGAGTAAGGAGAGGGGTCTTCCTTGGACGACAACCATGTAGCCCTTCCTTGTGCAGCGTGCGGCGGATGGTCTGTGCTGAAACCTTGGTGCCCATCTCACCCAAGTTGTTCTGAAGAGCCTTGATTGTTGTTCTGGGATTGCAAAGGGCCTCGCGGCATACTTTCCTAGCCAGACGAGGAGACATCTTCGACTTCCGCCCACGCTTGCCGATGTTTTTCACTGTACTGAACTTCTTGTACTTTTGGACAATGGACTGTACAGTGGATACTGGTACTCTGAAGAGTTTGGAAATGGCTTTATAGCCTTTCCCGTCTTTGTGGGCATTCACAATGCTCATGCGTAGGTCGTCGCTGAGTTCCTTAGTTTTCACCATGATGATAACAACTGAGGAAGATTCCACAATTGCACTTTATTTTATACTCTAGAGCAATGGAATTCCAGAAATCACTTTCTGCATGGGGAATTATTCAGAGAGGCCATGCAAAAACATGGAGAATGTCTGGAGCATATGCATTTCAGGTGGATATGGCCAAATGCCATACTTTAACAAAGGGTATGAATAATTTTGAGCAGGTCAAAATACAAACAAAGCAGTGTGCTCTTTGTTATGCAAATGAGGTCACACAAAAACCATTCGAAATTTTTGCCTTCCAATTAAAGTTATGCAACTACAGCCAAACTAATGTGTGTCCACCTGTAGTTTTTCAGAAAAACACAAAAAACTGAAATTTCAGTAGGGGTATGAATAATTTTGTTGTTAACTGTATATGTCTAGGAAGGATTTAAATTTGTAAATTTTGCTAAACTGCAACCTACATCCATACAAATATTTGTAAAGGTTCAAATTCTATAGGCCAATTTTGTGAATCTTTGAAGAGCAAAACCTATTGCCATATGTATCCCGGCGAATAATTTTCCTGATATCGCGTCACCATTTGCTTTGCATTTTAGCATGATTGCTACACATAATATATTTTGTCTAGCAACTTTGTCACATAGGACTGTGCAGTAAGGTATAGAAAATTTTGTCTTAAGCTAAAGCTGCTTATCAAATTTAAAAACTGATATCATTCCCTGGTATCCTTCCATGAACATCTAATTTATTTCTATGGAGGCACCAATGTAGTACCAAGCTCGACTGGGGGTGGAGCTAGGATTATTGTGTGTGATACAAATTTATTTATGTCTCCAATAACTATAGACGGGTTTCATGTTCACTTGAATTAGTTTGAACTTTCATGAGCAATATGTATAAGTTACATATATATATATAAAAAATAAAAATAAAAAATAAATACACGGAAGCTAACGAATATGGTTCATATCTTTATTGTCCACAACTCCGAGTTTCACGATCATCAGGTGGAATCAGGTGTTTGGTAAATATATTTGTTTTTCTTTTTGTTATTTATTCCTATTACATTGATTTTCGGTAACGGATTTGTAATTGAGCACTAAACACATATCCTAATTAAAGCACCACCCTATAAAAGTGCGCCTCATTAAGATGCTGAACAGGCGTTCAAGAAGTATCGACGTAGAAGTAGAAGTACATGTTCGTACCACTTTGAGATAGTTCTGTATTGCCACTCCATAGTCTTCTGCCCCATGCGCAGGTGCAGTGTGAATCAGACCGGTGCCCAAACCCATCTTTACATGGTTTGCAGCAAGCAAGGGAACCTGACGACCTGGTTCCATGGGATGAGAAAGTGAGCACCCCTCTAGGCATCTTCCTGTATTGAGAAAAAGATACAGAGATGAGTGGTTACCAATAAATGATGATGATGAATGTGGTTGTGGTGATCGAGGATGATGATGATGATGATGATGATGATGATGATGATGGTGATGTTTGTGATGAGGGTGACGATGGTGATGTTTGTGATGATGATAATGATGAACGCAAATATGATGATGATGATGCTGATGGTGATGACAACGATGGCAGTGATGAGTACGATGATGGTGATGATCATCCTCATCATCATCATCATCACCACCATCATCATCATCATCACCAACATCACAATAAACACCAGCATCATCCACAAATGCAATTTTTTCTAGTGAATGCACATCAAGCACATTAATATATTCATGTAGCACATTAATATATTCATGGGTATTCTATTACACTACATGTAAGTTCCTTCTACTACGAAATAAACAAGATATCTTTACCTGAGAAATTTGTAATGACATTAAGATCCATTCCCCACACCTCTCTTAGATCTTCCACTCGATCAGCTGCAATGATCAGCCTATCAGCACTCCCTTTACATTCTAGCAAGCAGTACTCCTTCTCGGCCATATAACACACCGCCTGATTGGCTGGAATGGTCCATGGAGTGGTGGTCCAGATAACCACTGAGACATTGCTTGTATTACCTGTAAATCAAAGCAAATATAAATGTGCATGCATGATAAACCCAAATTCTTAAGAACTGATGATTCAAAATTCTTTTAACATTCATAAGGACTTCTTGTGGTGAGAGTTAGACTTGCCATGTGCGCGTAAAAATACAAAGTCTTAAAAAAATAGCGTTGTGAGTTCCATCTTAATACTACGTTCATATTTGCCAAATTTACAAGACACTTTAGTCTAAACTATTATGCAATATCAAATTTCAAATTATTTCAGTGGAAACTTACAGGAATTAGTATAGAAACAACTGAGTGCTTTCATGAAATAGGATCCTCAGGCCCAATTTCAATAATAACAATCGTGCAGATTTATAGAGTGCGTTTCCAGTCAGTATGACTACTCAAAGCTCTTTGAATTTGATATTATTACCCGGTCACTGGGTAACAATTCAAGCCGAGCATCAAGGCAGCCAAATGGGTGCTCACATCATCAGATAATGTGCTGCTGTCTCCTACCGGTCCCCAAATCAAACCCAGGTAGAGTGGAGCTTTGTGTACAGATTTCTTGTAGGAAATCAACATCCACTACATCACAGCGCTTTCACTTTTTCTTAAGGGAAGAGTAATGTTGTACTTTGTGCATTGCTGTGATCAAATGTGCCACGATACATTTACGGCCTCCCATTGCTGGTACAATAATAATGAAAATATTCCATTTACCTAAAGAATCAGCTAGATGCGGTGATGCAGTGTGAAGAGGAAACTTGACATAGATGGCTGGCGAGATATGGTTTGGGTTGTATTCTAGTTCAGCCTCCGCTAGTGCAGTTCTACAGAGACAAAATGAAGAAAAGTATTGAATTAATTGATCATATTCTAAAAGCAGCCACCATATACAGTATATATCAGAGGTAGCATACAACTTACAAAAATTGTACATAACATTTGATAATGGAATGCTTTTGATTTTGTTGGGTGGCAGCCTGTGGGCGCTGGAAAATGAGTGTGCAACTAATTTGGCATCATTTTTATATTACTGAAGAAGTGTAGATTTCAGGACATCGCACCATCCCCCCCCCCCCCCCCCCCCCCCCTTTACCATAATTTTTCAACAATCATGATATTCCTGCAAAAAGCAGGGCAAATCCACAAACCTTAATAAAGGGAAAGGGGTTGAAGGAGGCTTCTTACTCTATCATAATGAATTGAAAACAGACTTCCCTTATCAAAAAGTCAATTTAACTTTAAATCAACTTAATGATGTCAAAACATCTGCAAAAGAATGCAGAAAAAGTGTCGCATACACAAAAGCTTTTGTTGGGTCTGCTAGAACTACTGTGAATGCTTGTATGAGGAATTCTTTACTTCATCCCATTGATCTTTCTTCAACCTCAGTTCTTGATTAAAGCTACTCATCTGGAAATCTGTTAATATTTGAATAACTGGATGATAATTCTCACCTGGAAGAAGGAGACCAATTGACAGGCTTTAGATCTCTGTAGATAAAACCCTGGTAAAAATAACACAAAATAAAAAGGGTAAATATTTTTTGATTTTTATGCTTTTCCCTGGTAAATTTTCAAGATTCCATGATAACTTTCCCAATATAATATAAAGTGGATGAATTTCTTGTTGAAGGAATTTGACAATAACATTCAAACCGCAACCCTTTGGTTGAAAGGCGGGAGTCACAACCACTAGACCACAATACCTCAACGAAGCATGAAAAATGGAAAATCATACATTTTCAGAAAATTTCCCAAGCACTCCATCTCAAAAGCATATCCCGGGGTGGAAATGGAATGGCAGTGTAATATAAAAAGAAAGGAATGTTGAAGTTATCAATTTTGCCAATCCCAAGGACCTACGCCCATCACGAGCCATCACAGCCATGGAGTATTGGCTCACATTCAAAGAGGAAACAAGTCATTTTAATTGAATTCATCAAATAAAAACTTATTTCACCTTCTGATACATCTGGTGGAAGAGTTCCAGTTGTGTTGCTTCGTATTCTTTGTCAAATGTGTAGTAACAATTATCCCTGTGAATAAAGAAACAAAGAAACACATATAAAAAAAAGATTACATGTACACAGTAAACTCGGCCTAATTACGTAGAACTTGTCTACAAAATATTTTTTTTATTGACTAAGTCGATTAAATTTTTGGAAAAAATGATATAAAAAGTGTTATTTACTTCTCCTCCATCG
The DNA here is from genome assembly GCA_036244855.1 of Temnopleurus reevesii. Classification (NCBI taxonomy): domain Eukaryota; kingdom Metazoa; phylum Echinodermata; class Echinoidea; order Temnopleuroida; family Temnopleuridae; genus Temnopleurus; species Temnopleurus reevesii. The sequence continues at coordinate 7,444 of BQKZ01004261.1, forward strand.
AATAGATTTCTGTGGCTCTAAGAGATTAGACTCAGGCAGAGTTACATGTAGAGTCAAACTGAATCATGCATGAAAAATGTGATCAGGGTGTAATTTGAGAGAGTCAAGAAAAAAAATTTTGAATTGGGGGAATAATTTAAAGCGAATATCGAGTACTTGCAAAGAACTTCAATTTGGAAAAATGAATGATTAAAATAATCTTATGTTACAAACAAAGCACAACGTGACTTGTGTAGACAAGGGAAAACTAATATAACCTCAAACCGGTTAAAAGCGAAATTATGTCATTCTCCACGTGCTCTGTCCACTGCAGCAAACACAGGAAGCAGCGCGTGGGACTGGTATAAAATCTGTCGGCCCGACATGGCCCAATTTTGACCCTTTATTTGCACATTTCTCTGCCATTATACATTTTCTTGCAAAACACTTTGGCACATATTATTTATTCATAGTTCTGAACATTCTTCTCACATTTTGTGCGATTCTGTGAACATTCATTTTATTTTTTTAACAAATACCAGAATATATCTTTAAGGTAAAAAAAAACAGATTGTATTCTATTGGAAGTCGAGAGCCTTGAAACATATGCCATAGAACCATTGGCTATTTGTCCCTCTAAACCCCCCCCCCCCCAAAAAAAAATATTGACATCAACACAATTCAACAACAGAATATCATTATCTACATGAAAAAGAAATTAATGTCATTGCTTCCCCTAAATAAAATCTGGTTTTATAGAAACTCAACACAATTCATCACTAGATCATCAGTAGGTCATTCTAATTCATCTGCAGTGTAGTAAAAACATGTATGAAATATATCTACTATTCATTTATGTATCCTGATTAATCTTGAACTTTGTAATTTATTTTTCATTATATTTTGATTTGATTGAAAATGAAATAAAATAAACTGAAACTGAACTGAAACTGAAACCCATGTGAGATGAATGGGTACTGGTAGGAAGAAATTCCTGGCATGCAATGAGCACCATATGGTAGCCGTGCTATAGCAGGGTAATAATGCACAAAGCGCTGAGAAACGCTTCATATTAAGCAATATTAATGTTCCCTATCATTATCATTATTATTTTACTGTAAATAATTTTATTTTAAGTTTTTCCTTATACAACCTCAAAATTCTTGGATGATATATCAGATGAGCAAAACTGTTTCTTACCAGTCAGCCATGATTCCCCATCTCTTGAACGCTGTCATCTGACTTTCAATAGCCTTCATTGCAAATTTCCTAGCTGTGAAAAAAGAGAGGGATATAATTATAAAGAAGACAAATCAATATTTATAAAGGGCTCCATGGAAGGCTGCAAGAAATTTGCAATCAATTGCAATATATACATTGTTTCACAATTTCCGAATATTCTTCAAATTATATAAGCCAAATACTTCCTGAATATATGCAGTTATCCAAAACATTCTTAATTTTACTCCAGAATCTTTTTAAACTTCAATACACAGAATTCACCAACAAAACGTTAATTCATAAACAAACATTTGATTCACAAACATTCAAAAATAATTATAATTGCTTTTGATGGTAAATTCATATGAATTTGCTTTACGATTTGTGCGATCAAATGATAGATCTACCTTGTACAAAAGTATTTCCACGTTTTCTTAAATATCTGTGAATCAAAATGCAGAAATATCTTAAACAATATCAACATTCGAAAAAGTAGACGATACACCAAAAACATTTTCCCCTCAAATTGTAACTTCATGTATTTCTATTCTTAATACTCTTCTATGAAGCAAAATGTTCTTACCTTGACGTCTAATTTGGAGAGGTAAGAGTTTCCTGAAATCTTCCTTCGATTCTGTTAAAGCTTTGAGCTCTATAGGTAGACCATGACAATCCCAGCCTGGTACATAATGAACCTTATGACCCTTCATCAGCTTGTATCGGTTGATGATATCCTTCAAGATCTAATTAATAGATGAAAACATCACAAAGATATTAAAAATGATAATACAGGGCTGTTATTAGGCGCTAAATAATGTTGAAAAAAACTTTGGGCGCCATGGCATGCACCTGTTATCCAGCTGTTTGGGACAGTCATAAATTGACTTGGGTTAGCTCCTGTGTTGCGGATTCGGTCCCGATCACATCTGTTGGATGGTGACGTTAAAGGTCGGTCCTTCCTTCTTGTTCTCATGGCGTCACTATTCAAATGTGAATGATACACACCGTAAACCCCACTCTCTCTCTCTCTCTCTCTCTCTCTCTCAATAATAGAATTTATGGCATTCCCATTTTTGTACAAATTGAGCCTAATTTGTTTGTAACAGTTGATGATACCCTTCCAGATTCTCATCAAAATTAGAAAACAATCGCAAAAGTAGATTTTGAACTCAGGGAAATTCTGTACTACTATGTGCACAAAAATGACCTTATAACCCTTCAATAGCTTTTATTGGTTGATTATATCCCTTCAATTCTAGCTTTATAAGTGTAGGGCATCTACAGCTATTTGTGGGTGATTGTACCATCCATCCGCAACTCTTTGGCTATACAAGTTTTCCATCATGCCTAGGAGACTCTTTATTTTGTCTAGTTTCATGATTAGCGAGAGCTCAGCTTCTCACCAAGACTTATCTTGTACAGACCAGACTGGTCACCATCAAGAAAGCATCCACTACTACTTGCCAGCTCTGCAACCTGGAGGAAGAGGATGTTACTCATTTTGTGGCATCATGCACCAACTTCGAGAAGACTTCACTAATGAGCTGAGAACCGGGCACCTGCCAGAGGAAACCTTTCTGAACAAGTTGACTTTGAAATATTCAGTAAATCTGTACTCCTCCCATGCTCTCTCCAAGTCCCTCCTCTTTTATGTGCAAATCTCTGCAATTTTACTCTCTGGTTTTTGTATAAAATCCACCTGTCACGTGTCTCTACTCTTTCTACTTCATAATGTCTTGCTCTAGTATTCAACTACCATGAATACTGTACCTTGCTGAAAGCTGATCTCCGGAAAGAGAAAGAAGAAGAAGAAGAAGAAGAAGAAGAAGAAGAAGAAGAAGGAGGAGGAGGAGGAGGAGGAGGAGGAGGAGAAGAAGAAGAAGAAGAAGAAGAAGAAGGAGAAGAAGAAGCAAAAGAAGAAGAAGAAGAAGAAGAAGAAGAAGAAGAAGAAGAAGAAGAAGAAGAAGAAAAAGATTGACTGATTACCTTATTCAATGCATGCCCCACATGCACATCTCCATTGGCATAGGGTGGTCCATCGTGGAGGGTAAAGTTCTTCTCTCTCTCTGTACCCCTCTGCCAAGCATACAGCTCGTTGAATCCACATGCCTAAAGGTAGAATGCATATTAGGAAAGAGGTTGCGATATACATGTACAGGTACTTATGTAAAGGAAGGGGCTCAGGGGGTGGGACTCCCAGAAGATTTTGGGGAAAAAAGATATTAAAAATGACTGAAGGTCATCAAAAAGTTGATGGCATAGGGTGGTCCATCATGGAGGGTAAAATTCTTCTCTCTCTCTGTACCCCTCTGCCAAGCATACAGCTTGCTGAATCCACATGCCTAAAAATAGAAAGCATAAAATGAAAGAGGTTACCATATACAGGTACTAATGTAAAGGGGGGGGGGGGGGGCCAGGAGAGTGGGACTCCCATAAAATTTGGAGAAGAAAAAACTTCTTCTCTCTCCCTGTATCCCTCTGCCAAGCGTACAGCTCGTTGAATCCGCATGCTTACAGATAGAATGCATAAAATGAAATAGGTTGTGATATACAGGTACTTATGTTAGGGGGGGGGGCTCAGGGGGTGGGAACCCCATAAAATTTTGGAGAAGAAAACGATATATATATATATATATGTACAAAATTACTGAAGGTCATCAAGAGGTTGAGGACATAGGGTGGTCCGTCATGGAGGGTAAACTTCTTCTCCCTCCCTGTACCCCTCTGCCAAGCATACAGCTCGTTGAATCCACATGCCTACAGGAAGAATGCATAAAGTAATAAAGATATTCCAATGTATTGGCTCGTATGGAAGGAAATTATTGAGGGTCATCAAAAAGTTACCTCATGAGGACATTCTCATATTTTTTTTTTTTTT
>BQKZ01004262.1:21731-34833 GCA_036244855.1 Temnopleurus reevesii
CTTCCGCAGTTTCAAATAGACATGGCAAATACAGAAGCAAATATGATATCGGGACTTTAAATCTTCATCGAATTTAAATGATTATTAAATTGATAAAATAAATGTGTAAAAAACACTTGGTGTAGTTCATTCTTTTAAGATCACTCTATGGCCATGATGGCGAATGACATTCATTCAATGAGTATAGACGTCAGCAACACATGTATATAATGCAACGCTTTGTAATATAGACAATAAGAAACATATCAACAAAGATTATTGAGAGCCCGTCAAATGAAGACGCAATACGTCCTTTCCTATATCGATTTGATGTCTTCAATCTGGGCGAATAGAACTGGAGGACCCTCCAAGCACTATGCGTAGAAGAGACAAATGATTCGGACAAAGTAAATGACTTTCCTTGAAGCATTCAAAATGGCGAGATGCATAGAAAATAAATGCCATTCCCTCTTACTCCGTGGAGGAATGTCGAACATGTGTCACATATGTGCAGTGAATTAAAAGGGAGGCTATTTTCTTCTGTGATCATGACGCTATTGTAAATATTATTTTTTTTTTATTTTTTGTCCAAACTATTTGTCCCTTCTGTTCATAGTGCAGTGGCGAGAGTGTAATGTCTTATTATGTTCAGATTAGTTGGTGGGGCCTACATAATACCTACGCGTCTGGTGTTTGGGTTAATCATCGTTTCAAATGTAGAATATAAACAAGATACGCTTTCGTCTGATCGAACAGGTTCACTTTGAAAACCTAAAGGTTAAATTATATTGGACAAGTGACAACCTTTTCCCAATTCTAATTCAACATTCTAAACATTAGATCCAACCGCCGATGGGGTTGAGTCGAATACAGCAGAATTAAAATATCATTCAATAAAGGTTTTCATCGAAACGTCGAGAGTGGGTAGGTCCTTTTCAGGACCACTCACATTTCCAAGAAAGATACCTCGTTGTACCGTGAAGCATTCTTCTTATCATTCTTCCACGAGTGAAACCTTCAAGCAGTATTTAAAGGTTTTCATTCCTTCAACTTTTTGACAAACCTAAATTGATATTGGGCTTTAAGATACAACAATTTAACCGTACCACGACTCTCTTTCAACCGAAGCCAATCGTTTTGTTTAGAAACCAACTTATAATTCTCCGTCTAACAAATACAAATTTAATTTCACCCCGCTCTGCTGTGTAACAGGGAAGCAATGCAACTCTTTACACACCATGCGATATGAAAAAATATTGGAATATTTTGTTCATGATGAAGCTCGTTGGCGTTCTGCCATTTTAAGGCCGACTCGTACCTTTGCATAAGCTTGCGTCGGTCTTGTATTTTCACAAATAAAAACCCTCTCTGGACGCACAAAGACGCTGGCCATGCGGTGGACTGACGCTCACCATACGCTCCTTGAGCGCAAGCCGACCGTCAGTCCACCGTCTGATTCGCGCATACTGTGCGCTCGGGGAGCGTTTTTAATTTGTAGCCTACGCAGACTACAAACGCTAAGGTGTGAGTCGGCCTTTAAAAATAGTCAGTTAAGTATCAACCCTGCTTACCTGTCTGTTGAAGACAATTGGGAGAAGATAATAACCTGCTTGTCGGTGTGGAAAACTGCAAAATAAAACAAAAATTAGAAGGGAATTTAATGACGTATACTCCACGGTAAGACCTTAAATACAGTGAGTGTCGAATAGTAGCCATGCTTTAGCCGGGTAATAATGCACAGAGCGCTTAGGAAACACTTCGTATTAGGCGCTATATAAATGCTGTGTATTATCATTATCATTATTATTTCTTTGCAAAGATTGGCAAAATAAAATTCATATAATATTACCCGACTTGCGGATTAAATGTGTTTATACCAAATACGTACTACATGCATATCATAAATGGATAAAAATAAAAGCATTTCGAAAGTTTGGAATTTTAAAAAAAAAACAAGTCAGCTTACTCACCGAGTGGGCAAGTATCCTACTATATAATTCGCCTAATCTTGTGTGTAAATTTGTTTGATGTTTGGTTGTTTGTTTGTTTGGCTTCTCTCAACCTATTACACCAATCGTCTCCAAATTTCTCTGTTCCCCGTTTTAGATAACAGAAAGAAACCTTAGACTATTAACAATTACTGTCGATGCCTAATTATGATTTCATATTTCACAATTCGTAACTTTCATTCGCTGCGCCCTGAANCTGTGCGCTCGGGGAGCGTTTTTAATTTGTAGCCTACGCAGACTACAAACGCTAAGGTGTGAGTCGGCCTTTAAAAATAGTCAGTTAAGTATCAACCCTGCTTACCTGTCTGTTGAAGACAATTGGGAGAAGATAATAACCTGCTTGTCGGTGTGGAAAACTGCAAAATAAAACAAAAATTAGAAGGTAATTTAATGACGTACTCCACGGTAAGACCTTCAATGCAGTGAGTGCCAAATAGTAGGCATGCTATAGCTGGGTAATAATGCACAGAGCGCTTAGGAAACACTTCGTATTAAGCGCTATATAATTGTTGTGTATTATTATTATCATTATTATTTCTTTGGGAAGATTGGTAAAATAAAATTGATATGATCTTACCCGACTTGTGAATTACTGGATGTTAATACCAGATACGTAGTACATTTATATCGTAAATAGATACAAACTACAAGTATTTCATAATTTGTCTAATCGACTTGATAATTTGTGCATCATTGTCATGATTGTTTTGATCAAAACCTAGTCAGCAGTGCAAGTTTGGTTCAATAAATAAGGTGCAAATATTTCAACAACACCATATTTATTTACATATAGTTTTATCTATTCAAGGTACCCCAGCCGTGGTTCCTGAGCATGCTGAGGGTCACAAGTACAAAACCAAAACAATCGCTACTGAAAGTCAATCAGATGAATAACACTGATAATTGAAAATATCAATCAGACGATGCTGGGAATTTGTGATCCATTATCATCATCTAAATAGTTTCATCACACAACCATTTACTAATGCCTATCGTAGTCATGCAAGAGCCACGTCATACACAAACTTCCAGGCGCATCTCGGTACAAGGCCGGAAAACAATACTGCAGCTAACAGTATGCAGAGCTATCAGTGTACCCCCATATAGTTTAATACATTCAATGTATATCAGCCGTGGTTCCTGAGGGCCACAAGAACAAAACCAAAACAATCGCTACTGAAAGTCAATCAGATGAATAGAACCCAGAAATACTAATAATTAATATTAATCAGACGATGTTTAACATTTGTCATGTTTGTGGTTCATTATCATCCTCTAGTATCATCACACAGCCATGTTTTAATGTCTATCACAGTCATGCAAGAGCCACGTCATACACCACTGTCAGGTAGCTCTCGATCAGTATACACGTTTGTAACATTGTATCACGGCTCACACTCTACAGAGCTATCAGTGTACCTCCACCCCCGTGTTTGCCTCACATCCCCGATCTAACATGTGTAATATTCTCAACCACGTTAGTTGGTTCAAGGCAGTTTGGAACATGAATCAGTTATATCAATATACGTGTGATTGTCGTGTCCATATAGTCATTTCGCAATTTCATACCTAATGATTTCTTTGTTATCCATAAAAGGCTAAAACCACTGATGGTCAAAAGACAGGCTGGTGATAGGAAGGGGGGGGGGGGGGGGNATGCAATTGCAAGACTCGAACTAAAGTTAGCCGAATAAATATTGCACAGGCACGTACTATGGTGTCGCACAATGCACGGACGCACGAACACAAAAGTAATTTGTTCGGCCAAATAAGTTCAATCTGTCATGCCCGGCTGAGGTGTATCCTCGATTTATTGCATGTAATGGATTCACTGACACACATGCGACTGAAGAGGAATTAAATTGGGCATGGCGATTAAAAAGTAAGGTATCACATAGGACATCAGGGGCCTGTAACATAAAAGATGCTATTAAACTTACGATAAATATTTATTGTAAGTCTATGGCAAAATGTGTACCAAAGATATGCAATTCAATTAATATTGCAAGATGTATCGTATCTCTTTTATGTTACAGGCCCTTTTTTATATACATCTTTATGGATGGTGTGAATCTTGAAATTTAATGTCTAATTGAAATCATTTAATCGATACTTGCAAGGTCTGGGGCCTGTACCATTAAAGATGCAATTAAACTTACGATAAATATTAATCGTAAGTCTATGGCAAGATGTAATTAATCGTATCTCTTTATGTTACAGGCCCCTGTTACAACAAATCCTGTTGACAAGTGGTTAAAAAGATATTGCACACATACGTGTAGAATGGACCATTTGTTTCATTTTAAAAAACGCAGAAAGAATTTAAGAGAACAGTTGATGTTAACTCGTGTCATCATACAATGGTTTTCCGATGTCTAGCACAGGCAAGAGCACCAGCAAAGAGACACGACATTCACCAACTACAAGGTTGTCGTGTTGTAACACAGCTCAGGTCTGAGATGAGGCAAAATATGACAATTTTCACATTATCATATTCCCACTCAAACTCTGATTCAGTGTACCCCCATTTCAACTTCTTAAAAGATAAAATAATCTTTATGTTGATACGAAACACTCGGTATTCGAGAAGAAACGACAGCTTTCTTTTTACCGCACAGTGTTAGAGAAAACAAGAAAATGGTAAAATTACGTCTAATCTGATAACATCAGAATCACACAAAAATGTTAAAACGAATCTACCCATCTTATAAATTATTTAGATTTACTTGCTGATATATGAATCGTGTAAGCAGTTAGGCATATGGCTGAAAATCAAACTATTCAGGAATCGCATAACCAAGGGGGAGGGGGGGGGGGGGACTACAACCCTTATTTTTTTCAGCTAATCCCCCAACTCGACCCCCATACTTTTTTTTTAAATGTCCGCGATCTTTACTATTGCCAGTGCACTAAATTCATATTGACGGTGCATGGGCTCTCTGTATATTCATATAAATTTTATTCCAATGATTTGATATGACATTGGTTTGCTGTACGGCATTATGTCCTCATCATTTCTATTTTCTCTGTACATTTTAATATAATTGCAATAAATGAAATGGCATCCGCAATAAACAAAGTTTAAAATCCCTTTCATTTCCCGTAATTATAATCGATAGTACATTTCAATGCAAGGGGTCTATTATTAACGTAATTACGTCACTAACCAATGCAAGTCATGTTGCAAAATATTGATTTTAAAAGGAATACAGGTTATGAGAAAGCATTCTTCGTACAGAAATGAAGTCAGGTATTGATATCAATATGTATCTGTCAAGGCCATTTCCTGGTTTCTCCTGCCAAATTCACGATGCAATTATCATTATTAGATTATACACGTCATGCGGTGTAAAATTTAATTGCATATAATTCACCCAAATTATGGACCGGTTAATTCAATAAATGTCGTACATGTAAATATGGGATTCAATCATGCTGGTTTGGAAGATCAAATGGTATACTGAACGTATCATATGTGTGGAAATTGAGGAGAGGTATATCATTGTGGTTAGGTTTCTTTACAATCACTTCTATATATTGACTGCGATTAACCATGCAAAGTCTTTTTCCTGGATTATCATGATAATTTTCAACCTTTTTTCTGAGATACGTTTACAAAACATCTTCTATAAAATCACATTTGACACGACTTCAGTCAAAATTGATTTGTTTCCTTTATCAATTTAGTGCAGCTAGCAAACTGCAAAAAAATTACAATAAATGATAAATAAGATCGTATGTTCTGTTCATAATATGCCAAATATTATTCACAAAAGACAAAAACGTGGGGAGAGGGCTATGGGGGGCGCCAAAATTTGATAGCAAAAGGCACTAAACTTGCTGTGGAGGAGAGGGCCCAAAATTTTTTTGATGACCTTAATATCATTATTATTATTATTATTCTCAATATCAATATTGTTTGCTTGTCAGCTTTGCTCAGCCCCCTGGGGGCCGCAAAATTTGAGGTTAAGACCTTTCCTTTTTTTCTTGTCAACTCAGCCTCGGGGGGGGGGGGGGGGGGGGGGGGGGGGGGTCAAATTTGGGCTCGCCCCCCCGTGTATCAAAATCATGGGTGCGCGCATGACCACCATATGTCATGATTTTGACATCCGTCAAACTCAACCACGAACAATCTCCCTCAGTATTATACACAAATACAATGCATCTTGAAAGCCCGCATTGAATACGCCCAACGTATTGCTACTTTACCATCTACCGTAGATATCGAAAGCAAAGTGAAAATATGGTCATCGCAAAGATTAAATTCCTTCAACTCAATTTTACCTTTAGTGGTTTTGTCATTTAAAATTATCAAAAAAGGAGTTACACAGGCATTGCCAAGACATCTATAAAACTCGAATTACATGTACCACAGACTCTTTCAAATGTTTTTCTGTGTTGTGTTATGTATTTGTACTTTATGTTTTGGCAGGACTCTCTTGCAAAGCAGGCCATGTTGTTTTAATGAGACCACCTTGTCCTTTAAAGAAAACTTGAATGAATAAATAATAATAAATAAATTCCTTCTAATTCAGTGTGCCTTAATTTGGATGTCATATTTGGAATGTTCACTACTTTTGAACACTAAACGTTTGTTTTGAAGCCTAATATTTTCACTGCTTAGTTTATGAACACCATCATGCATTTAAGTAGCATTTAAGTATTTTATGTAGAATTTAGGATATGACAGTTGAGAATTTTCTCAAACGAAAACAATGCTATTTTGCCTTTAATCCCTTTTCTCGCCTCCCCCATCTACAGTTACAAGCACCGGCTCCCTTTTTTTCGGCAGAAATTAGCATGACGAGCTAGGGAGAATCTGTAATCGATTCCTCATTCTCTCACATTCTTCGATAGAAAGGAAATATGTACGGGTGTCTCGGGCGGCAAAATTCTAATGAGGGAACACATGCTGGACAGAGTAAGTAAGTTATGATCACAACCAGTCCGCAATGATAACGGCGAGAGTGAAAAAATACCATATTATTACAAAACAAAAAGACCATCCCCACCAAAAAAAAGAAGAACTGAAGAGATACAAAGTCTATTTAAAAATTAAAGCTGAAAATTCATTTCAACACTCATTTTCTTTGTTATTGAATTTGGAAAAGACCTGCAGATTTGCATGCACGAATAGGGAAATGACGTTTTCAATACACGACGATAAGAATCAAAATAATTCATTCCTTATCCCAATAGGAATATCGCAACATGGAAGAAATCATGCGATTCATGCAATGTTTAAGAGTTGTTAATTATAGCTAACTCTGCCACAAAAAAAACATACTAACATATGAAATACGGTTTATAAATTTGCTTTAGCAGTATAGCAAACGTCGGTTTACTTTTTTATATCTTTAAAAACCATTAAGGTCCACATATAGGCTACTTGGAAAGTTACATCGACGTCGTTGAAATGCAATGCACGTATATAATATATAAATGGGCTATATACCGAACGGGAAATAGTACTGACCTATTTCACGGAAGCTATTACACAAACCAAATGCCTCTTAATGAGGGAGGTCAAAGAATAAATTTCATCCTATTTTAGGTCCCAGGAAAAAGGCAGTATATCACAGATTAAATTTTTACGTAAAACTGCACGGTCCCATTGACAAACAGCATGTGCTGAACTGGGCTTTTAACCGTGTTGAAATAAATGTATCAAATCAAATCAAACCAAACTTGAGACTTCGTATTACTGGGTGTATACATTTAACATTAAATATTTCATAATTATGCAAAAATCTGCATTATTTGATTATGACTAAGGACAAAAGGACCATTCGATACTTAATATACACTCACAACTATTATGAGAATTAATTACCAGATTCCGGGTGGTTTTGCTTTCTTCACTTTCGCTTCATTGTATACATTTTCCTGTCCCTTAAAAATCTCTTCATANGAGAATAAATAAAGGGTGTCTTTTATTTTATATTTAAGCAGAAAACCATTTTAACACTTCTTGTCGCTTTCGAATTTCGAATAGACGTAAAAACTTATAAAAAGAGGGAAGGGTGTCGTTTTCAATACGCGACGTTAATGATTAAAATAATGTTTGCCTTATCCCAAAATGAATAAAAACATGGTATAAAACAAAGCATTCGATTCATGCAATAGAACTGTTAATCACATCTAAATCTGCCACAAAAAAGGCCTTCTGACATAGCAAATGCCGTGTATACATTTGCTCTAGCAGTATAACAAACGTCGGTTTATTTTTCATATCTTTAAAAACCATTATGGTCCACATATAGGATACTGGGAAAGTTACATCAACGTCGTTTAAATGCAAGGCACGTATATAAACTATAAATGGGCTATATACCGAACTGGAAACAGTACTGACCTATTTCAAGGAAGTCATTACACAAACCAAATGCCTCTTAATGAGGGAGGTCAAAGAATAAATTTCTTCCTATTTTGATCCCAGGCAAAAGGCAGTAAATCACAAATTTAAATGTGTTTAAAAATTGACACTTCGTATCACTGGGTGTATACATTTAACATTAAATATTTCATAATTATGCAAAAATCTGCATTATTTGATTATGACTAAGGACAAAAGGACCATTCGATACTTAATATACACTCACAACTATTATGAGAATTAATTACCAGATTCCGGGTGGTTTTGCTTTCTTCACTTTCGCTTCATTGTATACATTTTCCTGTCCCTTAAAAATCTCTTCATATGATATGACTAGCAAACATATTTGCTAAAAACTACCAATGTAATACACTACTATGCATTGTATAATTTTAGTAAAACATTATATATATATATTTATATGTCGAAATATTCTTCATTACGTAACCCACATTGTATACAACTTTCAATTGAATTAATAACAAATTTACATGATAGTCGACCACGGATTTAATAAAAGCATCATCCCCCTTTCTATGCATGTACCATGATATTCAAGGAAACTTTGGACCAATGTAATTTCATTGCTATGTGACTTGCGGCGTTTTGTACGGAGAAAAACACTCTTTGAAGATGGGCATGATGGGGAGGAATAGATAGGAGTCTTGCTTGCATTAACACGATCTGTGACGTCATAATTCGTTTGTCTGTATCGAAAGCCAAAGTAATCAGTCACAATTAGAACGGGTATTTTTGTTTGCCATGCTATTCAGTGGGGAGTGCTCCGTTGCTGAATAAATTCGCAAATGGATGAAGTCTCTTGAGTTCTCCATCTGTTCTCTCTCTCTCTCTCTCTCTCTCTCTCTCTCTCTCTCTCTCTCTCTCTCTCTCTCTTTCATTCTCTATCTCTCTTTCTTCTCTATGTTCATCTCCATATGTTGTGGGCCCCTACTTGTTTATTGTTTTTCAGAATTCTAACAATCGTATAAACGCTCTTTTGCCGGTTTAACCTTCCCCATTTCTTAAAAGCATAATTATATCACCCTGATTATATCCATGCCATCTCCTTTTGCCATTTTGCCATGTATGCATTTTCTGACCGCCCCACCCCTCCCCCGCCCCACATCCGCATACATTTTAACGCCCTCCCTTTCTCTCCTTCTCTCTCTGTCTGTCTGTCTCTCTGTCTGTATCTCTCTCTCTTTCTCTCTCTCTCTCTCTCTCCATCTCTCTCTCTCTCTCTCTCTCTCTCTCTCTTCCTATCTCAAATCCCTTTCAAAAATCACTTTCTCTTTCTCCCCTCTTCTCTCTCCTTCTATCTCAAATCCCTTTAACAAATTACCCACTTTTCTCTTCCACTTTGCCCCGCACGCTTCACCCCATCTGCAATCCCGATAATGTGAATCACAGCTGCTTTATTTTCCACAGTGCAAAACAAGACAATTTCAAATGGATAGGCCATGCAAGGATCTACTCCCGAATGCGTCAGAAAGGAAAGAAAATGGTCCATGATGGAGTAGTCCAGTTGAGGACTGTGTTTTCTGATAGCATCCACCTCTGCATATTCTCTTACACTCTCCGCGATCAGAGGGGTATACAGATCAGAGGGTTATGTAAGGACTCTGTCAGTGGTCGAGTGCAATGCAGTCCCTGTGTGTTCAGTGTAAGAGAATATGCAGACTGAGGTGGATGCTATCAGAAAACACAGTCCTCAACTGGACTAATGATGGAGTCGAAATACATTCAACGTTCTCCTATATTAAAATGCAGCGCACTTGGGGATACGTACAGAGCTCATATTACATGAAGATGCCAAATGACTACATACCAGAAACAGGAATGGAAGCACTAAAAGCTTTCATTGATTTGGTATCAAATGTCGCATGAAGGTATAGTATAGTTTATTACATTTAGAAAAAGGAGGGTCATTTCGGTGTGTATTCCAGACTGCACAAAATGTCCATTTTTTTTTTTTTTTTTTTTTTGGGGGGGGGGGGGGGGGGGGTCCGCAGCCTTACTCATGCAACATGTATTTTTTTATCTTTTGTAATTTTATGAATCTGTTTGATGTCACTTGTAATGTAATTTTTTACATTTTTATTGCCGAGTGAAATAAAACTACTATTGAAAAAAAAAACAAGATTGCCAAAAACATGAAAAAGCGTCTTCACCTCCCGGATAATAAGCTGACAAGCAGTAAAAAAAAAAAACCGTCTGATTTTTCTTCCTATCCAAAATTTTGCGGGGCGCCCGCCCCTTCATCCCTGTAAATCCGCGCTTGATTCCCAAATCCACTTCATCAGATGATTATCATGAAATGTTCGTCTTCTTTAATAGAAATACATATCTATGAATTCTTCAAGACCTGCAAGAGAATAAAATCAAATATACTAATAATTTGGAGGGAAAAAAGGTGTAATTGAAAAGCCCATATGAAAACCGACTCTTGACAAAACGACAATATCGCATTATCATGTTTATAAATAGCACTGGCTGCATGTCGAATGACATAACAGGAAATGTGTGTATTCATTTGTACAGTAGCGGATGAGATTATGAGGATTTAAGTAAATGCCACATTATTACATTACATGACTGATATAGCGGATTTTGTTACTGTTCCTTTGGTTTCTATGACAACGGATGCGAAGACATGTACTATGTAGTTAATAACAGATTCCGAATGTTGTAGAGCATGTATAACAGTTCTTGCCACATTATTACTTTACATGATTTCTAAAGGAGATTTTGCTACTCTTCATCTGTTTCTATGGCAACCGATGTGAATGCATGTATTATGTAGTTTGCAGATTATTGCCCATAATAACGCATGCATCAAAATAACAGTCTCAGTCAATTTGTTATTGCTTGCGATATATTGATGTGGCACACTGACTTTGTTTGAATTATTTACTGAAATCTACATCCATTTTAATAGGAATATAGCGCTTAAATCCCCAAGGACTACCACTTCCCTAATCCCTCTCATCCCCTCTCCTTTTATACTAATACATTAGGTTCCAGGACTAAAACGTGCACTGCAAAAACGCTGGTTTTAAATTAAACACCAGCTTAAATACATATAGTACCACACCAGAAAAGTGTTAAAATATAACACCAGTTTAGAATTCATTTTATATGATTTCAAAACCCAACTGGTGTTGTTTAAGGCCCAAACAACACTATTGATTTGATTCTAAACTGATGTTATTTTAACACTTTTCTGGTGTGGTCCGGTTGGTGTTCACTTTAACACCAGCATTTTTGCAGTGTGATTATGATGATTTTTTTAAGCTTTTGTTTTTCGTGTTTTTTTTTTTTTGTTCTTGCAGTTTAGACATAATCAATAAAGGTTCTGTACGCTTTCAGTTTTTTTAACTGTTGGGCACCTTTGGAAATGCTCTCGTTTGAAATAAAGTGGAACAACAACATAAATAAATAGACAGATAAAGGAATCAATAAATGAGTACATGAATAAATAAAACAAATAGATGAATAAACAAATGAATGAATGGATGAATAAGTAAATGAATAGATAAAAAGGTAAATAAATGAATGAATAAATTATCAAATGTCAAGATTTGATAATAATGGTTCATGGGCTATATACCATGCACGACGTTTCACAAACCCAGGGGGACCTACAAATACACACTGCAGTCATGACCATACAGTGAAAGCGATGTATGGAGGTCATTAAATAATAATCAATTCGTCATTAAAGTGATGTGACTGACACTTTTATCATGACTCAGTCAGCTCGATCTCAAGGCTGACTCACACCTTTGACTTTTAACCTCTGTCGGTCCAGAGTATTTTTAAATACAAAACGCTCCCTTGACGCACTAAACCACAGGTCAAACGGTAGACCGACGCTCGGCGTACGCACCTTGAACGCAAGCCGAACGTCAGTCCGCCGTCTGATCTGCGTATGCCGTCCGTCCAGTGAGCGTTTTTAATTAAAAAAAAACAGTAGGCCGACGCAGGCTAAAAACGCAAAGGTGTGAGTCGGTCTTCACTTCCGCTCCCATTTCCTACTGCTCGGACTCGCCTCAATTTTCCCGCGCTTCCCTCACATTTTCCCGCGTAAACATGTCGCAGTGTATTGATTTATCTTAACACCATGCTTGTAACGGAGTGAGCCTATGCAAATATTACAGAAATGATTGACACCGCACTCGTAGTACCAAATAAAGAAACCCAAATAAATAGATATGCCTATAAGCAAAGATTATATCAACGAATGAATAAATCAATGAATAAGCATCCAAACAAATACATAAATGAATACTTATAAGTTAAACATGTTAAACATTATCTAGAAAACTTAAGCAACCGTTAAACATTTCAGTAAAATAATCCGCAATAAACAGTACTGTCTCTGAGCAAAATAAGAGGAACTTTTAAAAGATATTTCTGTATTTTTCAACTGCTATGTCTCTGTATGTATAGCGGGCATAACACTTTCCAGTGCGAATTGCCAATGTCTACAGGTAGCATGCGCACTGTAATTGAGATCCATTTAGCCCGGTTCCCGACTAAATGGCTGGATCGACCCAGAGAAAATCATTTCAGCATTAGTGACGTAATGAACGCTGACAATCAATAAAACTCCTTTTTGCTAAATGCTGATCCAATTTGAATCGACTGTAAAACTGCACAGGAGTCGCGGGAGTGAAGATAAACATTCAGAGACGTGGTTGGGAAGGTATGCATTAGGGCTTGCTTGTTGTGGATC